>CAKAJE020000149.1:0-83222 GCA_916610135.2 Macropis europaea | reverse complement strand
AAATTCTATCACATTTGTTCAATTTACGTCGCTCCTATTTCAGATAGCGTACTGGGCTAGGCGGCATATTAAAGTGCGTGGAATGGCGAGTAAAATGCACTATTTAACTTCTATGATAGGGCAATCAGAGACCCTATTAGATCATTTTATATTATGGTTAATTTAAGAATTCAGCGAAATTCTATCACATTTGTTCAATTTACGTCGCTCCTATTTCAGGTAGCGTATTGGGCTAGGCGGCATCTTAAAGCGCGTGGAATGGCGAGTAGAATGCACTATTAACCTTTTATGATAGGGCGATAACAGACCCGACTAAATCATTTTATATTTTGTTTAATATAAGATTTCAGGGAAATTCTATCGCATTTGTTCAATTTACGTCGCTCCTATTTCAGATAGCTAATTGGGCTATGCGGCATCTCAAAGCGCATGCAATTACGAGTGAAATGCACTATCAAACTTCTAGGGTAGGGCGAACAGAGACCCGATTAGATCATTTTACATTAAGGGTAATATAAGAATTCAGCGAAATTCTATCACATTTGTTCAATTTACGTCTTTGATATTTCAGATACCGTATTGGGCTAAGCGGCATCTGAAAGCGCATGAAATGGCGAGTAAAACGCACTGTTAAACTTGTAGGGTAGGGCAAACAGAGACCCGATTAGATCAGTTTATATTATGGTTAATTTAAGAATTCAGCAAAATTCTATCACATTTGTTCAATTTACGTCGTTGCTATTTCAGATAGCGTACTGGGCTAGGCGGCATCTTAAAGCGCGTGGAATGGCGAGTGAAATGCACTATTAAACTTCTATGATAAGGCAATCAGAGACCCGATTAGATCATTTTATATTTTGGTTAATACAAGAATTCAGCGAAATTCTATCACATTTGTTCAATTTACGTCGCTCCTATTTCAGATAGCTAATTGCGCTATGCGGCATCTCAAAGCGCATGCAATTACGAGTGAAATGCACTATTAAACTTCTAGGGTAGGGCGAACAGAGACCCGATTAGATCATTTTACATTATGGTTAATAAAAGTATTCAACGAAATTCTATCACATTTGTTCAACTTACGTCGCTCCTATTTCAGATAGCGTATTGGGCTAAGCGGCATCTCAAAGCGTATGAACTGGCGAATAAAGTGCACTATTAAAGTTCTAGGGTAGGGCAAACAGAGACCCGAGTAGATCACTTTATATTATGGTTAATTTAAGAAGTCAGCAAAATTCTATCACATTTGTTCAATTTAAGTCGCTCCTATTTCAGATAGCGTATTGGGCTAAGCGGCATCTCAAAGCACATGAAATGTCGAGTGAAATGCACTATTCGACTTCTATGGTAGGGCGAACAGAGACCCGATTAGATCATTTTACATTAAGGTTAATATAAGAATTCAGGGAAATTCTATCACATTTTTCAATTTACGTGACTCCTATTTCAGATAGCGTATTGTGCTATGCGGCTTCTCAAAGCGCATGAAATGGCGAGTAAAATGCACTATTAAACTACTAGGGTAGGGCAAACAGAGACCCGATTATATCATTTTATATTATGGTTAATTTAAGAATTCAGCAAAATTCTATCACATTTGTTCAATTTACGTCGTTCCTATTTCAGATAGCGTATTGGGCTAAGCGGCATCTCAAAGCGCATGGAATGACGAGTGAAAGGCACTATTGAACTTCTAGGGTAGGGCGAACAGAGAACCGATTAGATCATTTTACATTAAGGTTAATATAAGAATTCAGGGAAATTCTATCACATTTGTTCAATTTACGTCGTTCCTATTTCAGATAGCGTATTGGGCTAAGCGGCATCTCAAAGCGCATGAAATGGCGAGTAAAATGCACTGTTAAATTTCTAGGGTAGGGCAACCAGAGACCCGATTAGATAATTTTACATTATGGTTAATTTATGAATTCTGCAAAATCCTATCACATTTCTTCAATTTACGTCGTTCCTATTTCAGTTAGCGTACTGGGCTAGGCGGCATCTTAGAGCGCGTGGAATGGCGAGTAAAATGCACTGTTAAACTTCTAGGGTAGGGCAAACAGAGACCCGATTAGATCATTTTATATTATGGTTAATACAAGGATTCAGCGAAATTCTATCGCATTTGTTCAATTTACGTCGCTCCTATTTCATATAGCTAATTGGGCTATGCGGCATCTCAAAGCGCATGCAATTACGAGTGAAATGCACTATTAAACTTCTAGGGTAGGGCGAACAGAGACCCGATTAGATCATTTTACATTACGGTTAATATAAGAATGCAGCGTAATTCTATCACATTTGTTCAACTTTCGTCGCTCCTATTTCAGATAGCCTACAGGGCTAGGCGGCATCTAAAAGCGCGTGGAATGGCGAGTAAAATGCACTACTAATCTTCTATGATAGGGCAATCAGAGACCCGATTAGATCATTTTACATTATGGTTAATAAAAGAATTAAGCGAAATTCTATCACATTTGTTCAATTTACGTCGCTCCTATTTCAGATAGCGTACTGGGCTAGGCGGCATATTAAAGTGCGTGGAATGGCGAGTAAAATGCACTATTTAACTTCTATGATAGGGCAATCAGAGACCCGATTAGATCATTTTATATTATGGTTAATTTAAGAATTCAGCGAAATTCTATCACATTTGTTCAATTTACGTCGCTCCTATTTCAGGTAGCGTATTGGGCTAGGCGGCATCTTAAAGCGCGTGGAATGGCGAGTAGAATGCACTATTAACCTTTTATGATAGGGCGATAACAGACCCGACTAAACCATTTTATATTTTGTTTAATATAAGATTTCAGGGAAATTCTATCGCATTTGTTCAATTTACGTCGCTCCTATTTCAGATAGCTAATTGGGCTATGCGGCATCTCAAAGCGCATGCAATTACGAGTGAAATGCACTATCAAACTTCTAGGGTAGGGCGAACAGAGACCCGATTAGATCATTTTACATTAAGGGTAATATAAGAATTCAGCGAAATTCTATCACATTTGTTCAATTTACGTCTTTGATATTTCAGATACCGTATTGGGCTAAGCGGCATCTGAAAGCGCATGAAATGGCGAGTAAAACGCACTATTAAACTTGTAGGGTAGGGCAAACAGAGACCCGATTAGATCAGTTTATATTATGGTTAATTTAAGAATTCAGCAAAATTCTATCACATTTGTTCAATTTACGTCGTTGCTATTTCAGATAGCGTACTGGGCTAGGCGGCATCTTAAAGCGCGTGGAATGGCGAGTGAAATGCACTATTAAACTTCTATGACAAGGCAATCAGAGACCCGATTAGATCATTTTATATTTTGGTTAATACAAGAATTCAGCGAAATTCTATCACATTTGTTCAATTTACGTCGCTCCTATTTCAGATAGCTAATTGCGCTATGCGGCATCTCAAAGCGCATGCAATTACGAGTGAAATGCACTATTAAACTTCTAGGGTAGGGCGAACAGAGACCCGATTAGATCATTTTACATTAAGGTTAATATAAGAATTCAGCGAAATTCTATCACATTTGTTCAATTTACGTCGCTCCTATTCAGATGGCTTATTGGGCTTAGCGGCATCTCAAAGCGCATGAAATGACGAGTGAAATGCACTATTAAACTTCTAGGGAAGGGCAAACAGAGACCCGATTAGATCATTTTACATTATGGTTAATAAAGGAATTCAACGAAATTCTATCACATTTGTTCAACTTACGTCGCTCCTATTTCAGATAGCGTATTGGGCTAAGCGGCATCTCAAAGCGTATGAACTGGCGAATAAAGTGCACTATTAAAGTTCTAGGGTAGGGCAAACAGAGACCCGAGTAGATCACTTTATATTATGGTTAATTTAAGAAGTCAGCAAAATTCTATCACATTTGTTCAATTTAAGTCGCTCCTATTTCAGATAGCGTATTGGGCGAAGCGGCATCTCAAAGCACATGAAATGTCGAGTGAAATGCACTATTCGACTTCTATGGTAGGGCGAACAGAGACCCGATTAGATCATTTTACATTAAGGTTAATATAAGAATTCAGGGAAATTCTATCACATTTTTCAATTTACGTGACTCCTATTTCAGATAGCGTATTGTGCTATGCGGCTTCTCAAAGCGCATGAAATGGCGAGTAAAATGCACTATTAAACTTCTAGGGTAGGGCAAACAGAGACCCGATTATATCATTTTATATTATGGTTAATTTAAGAATTCAGCAAAGTTCTATCACATTTGTTCAATTTACGTCGTTCCTATTTCAGATAGCGTATTGGGCTAAGCGGCATCTCAAAGCGCATGGAATGACGAGTGAAAGGCACTATTGAACTTCTAGGGTAGGGCGAACAGAGAACCGATTAGATCATTTTACATTAAGGTTAATATAAGAATTCAGGGAAATTCTATCACATTTGTTCAATTTACGTCGTTCCTATTTCAGATAGCGTATTGGGCTAAGCGGCATCTCAAAGCGCATGAAATGGCGAGTAAAATGCACTGTTAAATTTCTAGGGTAGGGCAACCAGAGACCCGTTTAGATAATTTTATATTATGGTTAATTTATGAATTCTGCAAAATCCTATCACATTTCTTCAATTTACGTCGTTCCTATTTCAGTTAGCGTACTGGGCTAGGCGGCATCTTAAAGCGCGTGGAATGGCGAGTAAAATGCACTGTTAAACTTCTAGGGTAGGGCAAACAGAGACCCGATTAGATCATTTTATATTATGGTTAATACAAGGATTCAGCGAAATTCTATCACATTTGTTCAATTTACGTCGCTCCTATTTCATATAGCTAATTGGGCTATGCGGCATCTCAAAGCGCATGCAATTACGAGTGAAATGCACTATTAAACTTCTAGGGTAGGGCGAACAGAGACCCGATTAGATCATTTTACATTACGGTTAATATAAGAATGCAGCGTAATTCTATCACATTTGTTCAACTTTCGTCGCTCCTATTTCAGATAGCCTACAGGGATAGGCGGCATCTTAAAGCGCGTGGAATGGCGAGTAAAATGCACTACTAATCTTCTATGATAGGGCAATCAGAGACCCGATTAGATCATTTTACATTATGGTTAATAAAAGAATTAAGCGAAATTCTATCACATTTGTTCAATTTACGTCGCTCCTATTTCAGATAGCGTACTGGGCTAGGCGGCATATTAAAGTGCGTGGAATGGCGAGTAAAATGCACTATTTAACTTCTATGATAGGGCAATCAGAGACCCGATTAGATCATTTTATATTATGGTTAATTTAAGAATTCAGCGAAATTCTATCACATTTGTTCAATTTACGTCGCTCCTATTTCAGGTAGCGTATTGGGCTAGGCGGCATCTTAAAGCGCGTGGAATGGCGAGTAGAATGCACTATTAACCTTTTATGATAGGGCGATAACAGACCCGACTAAATCATTTTATATTTTGTTTAATATAAGATTTCAGGGAAATTCTATCGCATTTGTTCAATTTACGTCGCTCCTATTTCAGATAGCTAATTGGGCTATGCGGCATCTCAAAGCGCATGCAATTACGAGTCAAATGCACTATTAAACTTCTAGGGTAGGGCGAACAGAGACCCGATTAGATCATTTTACATTAAGGGTAATATAAGAATTCAGCGAAATTCTATCACATTTGTTCAATTTACGTCTTTGATATTTCAGATACCGTATTGGGCTAAGCGGCATCTGAAAGCGCATGAAATGGCGAGTAAAACGCACTATTAAACTTCTAGGGTAGGGCAAACAGAGACCCGATTAGATCAGTTTATATTATGGTTAATTTAAGAATTCAGCAAAATTCTATCACATTTGTTCAATTTACGTCGTTGCTATTTCAGATAGCGTACTGGGCTAGGCGGCATCTTAAAGCGCGTGGAATGGCGAGTGAAATGCACTATTAAACTTCTATGATAAGGCAATCAGAGACCCGATTAGATCATTTTATATTTTGGTTAATACAAGAATTCAGCGAAATTCTATCACATTTGTTCAATTTACGTCGCTCCTATTTCAGATAGGTAATTGCGCTATGCGGCATCTCAAAGCGCATGCAATTACGAGTGAAATGCACTATTAAACTTCTAGGGTAGGGCGAACAGAGACCCGATTAGATCATTTTACATTAAGGTTAATATAAGAATTCTGCAAAATCCTATCACATTTCTTCAATTTACGTCGTTCCTATTTCAGTTAGCGTACTGGGCTAGGCGGCATCTTAAAGCGCGTGGAATGGCGAGTAAAATGCACTGTTAAACTTCTAGGGTAGGGCAATCAGAGACCCGATTAGATCATTTTATATTTTGGTTAATACAAGAATTCTGCAAAATCCTATCACATTTGTTCAACTTACGTCGCTCCTATTTCAGATAGCGTATTGGGCTAAGCGGCATCTCAAAGCGTATGAAATGATGAGTGAAATGCACTGTTAAACTTCTATGATAGGGCAATCAGAGACCCGACTAGATCATCTTATATTATGGTTAATTTACGAATTCAGCGAAACTCTATCACATTTGTTCAATTTACGTCGCTCCTATTTCAGATAGCGTATTGTGCTATGCGGCTTCTCAAAGCGCATGAAATGGCGAGTAAGATGCACTATTAAACTTCTAGGGTAGGGCAAACAGAGACCCGATTATATCATTTTATATTATGGTTAATTTAAGAATTCAGCAAAATTCTATCACTTTTGTTCAACTTACGTCGCTCCTATTTTAGATAGCGTACTGGGCTAGGCGGCATGTTAAAGCGCGTGGAATGGCGAGTAAAATGCACTCACTAAACTTCTATGATAGGGCAATCAGAGAACCGATTAGATCATTTTATATTTTGGTTAACATAAGGATTCAGCGAAATTCTATCACATTTGTTCAATTTACGTCGCTCCTATTTCAGGTAGCGTAATGGGCTAAGCGGCATCTCAAAGCGCATGGAATGGCGAGTAAAATGAACTATTAGCCTTCTATGATAGGGCAATCGGAGACCCGATTAGATCATTTTATATTTTGGTTAATATAAGAATTCAGCGAAATACTATCACGTTTGTTCAATTTACGTCGCTCTTATTTCAGATAGCGTATTGGGCTAAGTGGCATCTCAAAGCGCATGAAATGGCGAATAAAATGCACTATTAAACTTCTCGGCTAGGGCGAACAGAAACCCGATTAGATCATTTTATATTACGGTTAATTTAAGAATTCAGGGAAATTCTATCACATTTGTTCAATTTACGTCGCTCCTATTTCAGATAGCGTACTGGGCTAGGCGGCATCTTAAAGCGCGTGGAATGGCGAGTGAAATTCACTATTTAACTTCGATGATAGGGCAATCAGGGACCCGATTAGATCATTTTATATTTGTGTTAATATAAGAATTCCGGGAAATTCTATCACATTTGTTCAATTTACGTCGCTCCTATTTCAGATAGCGTATTGGGCTAAGCGGCATCTCAATGCGCATGAAATGGCGAGTAAAATGCACTATTAAACTTCTAGGGTAGGACAAACAGAGACCCGATTAGATCATTTTATATTATGGTTAATTTAAGAATTCAGCGAAATTCTATCACATTTGTTCAATTTACGTCGCTCCTATTTCAGATAGCGTATTGGGCCAAGCGGCATTTCAAAGCGCATGAAATGGCGAGTAAAATGCACTATTAAACTTCTACGGTAGGGCGAACAGAGACCCGATTAGATCATTTTACATTATGGTTAATAAAAGAATTCAGCGAAATTCTATCACATTTGTTCAACTTACGCCGCTCCTATTTCAGGTAGCGTATTGGGATAAGCGGCATCTCAAAGCGCATGAATTGGCGAGTAAAATATACAATTAAACTTCTAGGGTAGATCAAACAGAGACCCGATTAGATCATTTTATATTGTGGTTAATTTAAGAATTCAGCAAAATTCTATCACATTTGTTCAATTTACGTCGCTCCTATTTCAGATAGCGTACTGGGCTAGGCGGCATCTTAAAGCGCGTGGAATGGCGAGTGAAATTCACTATTTAACTTCGATGATAGGGCAATCAGGGACCCGATTAGATCATTTTATATTTGGGTTAATATAAGAATTCAGGGAAATTCTATCACATTTGTTCAATTTACGTCGCTCCTATTTCAGATAGCGTATTTGGATAAGCGGCATCTCAAAGCGCATGAAATGGCGAGTAAAATGCAATACTAAACTTCTAGGATAAGGCAAACAGAGACCCGATTAGATCATTTTATATTACGGTTAATATAAGAATTCAGCGTAATTCTATCACATTTGTTCAACTTACGTCGCTCCTATTTTAGAGAGCGTACTGGGCTACGCGGCATCTTAAAGCGCGTGGAATGGCGAGTAAAATGCACTACTAAACTTCTATGATAGGGCAATCAGAGACCCGATTTGATCATTTTATATTTTGTTTAATATAAGACTTCAGGGAAATTCTATCACATTTGTTCAATTTACATCGCTCCTATTTCAGATAGGTTACATGGCTAAGCGGCATCTTAAAGCGCATTAAATGACGAGAGAAATGCACTATTAAACTTCTAGGGTAGGGCGAACAGAGACCCGATTAGATCATTTTATATTGAGGTTAATATAAGAATTCAGCGAAATTCTATCACATTTGTTCAATTTACGTCGCTCATATTTCAGATAGCCTACTGGGCTAGCCGGCATCTTAGAGCGCGTGGAATAGCGAGTGAAATGCACTATTAAACTTCTAGGGTAGGGCGAACAGAGACCCGATTAGATCATTTTACATTAAGGTTAATATAAGAATTCAGCGAAATTCTATCACATTCGTTCAATTTACGTCGCTCATATTTCTGATGGCGTCTTGGGCTAAGCGGCATCTCAAAGCGCATGAAATGGCGAGTAAAATGCGCTACTAACCTTCTATGATAGGGCAATCAGAGACCCGATTAGATCATTTTATATTTTGTTTAATATAAGATTTCAGGGAAATTCTATCACATTTGTTCAATTTACGTCGCTCATATTTCAGATAGCGTATTGGGCTAAGCGGCATCTCAAAGCGCATGAAATGGCGAGTAAAATGCACTAGTAAACTTCTAGGGTAAGGCAAACAGGGACCCGATTAGATCATTTTATATAACGGTTAACATAACAATTCAGCGTAATTCTATCACATTTGTTAAACTTACGTCGCTCCTATTTCAGATAGCGTACTGGGCTAGGCGGCATCTCAAAGCGCATGAAATGCCGAGTGAAATGCACTATTAAACTTCTAGGGTAGGGCGAACAGAGAACCGATTAGATCATTTTACATTATGGTTAATATAAGAATTCAGGGAAATTATATCACATTTGTTCAATTTACGTCGCTGCTATTTCAGATAGCGTATTGGGCTAAGCGGCATCTCAAAGCGCATGAAATGGCGAGCAAAATCCACTATTAAACTTCTAGGGTATGGCAAACAGAGACCCGATTAGATCATTTTATATTATGGTTAATATAAGAATTCAGGGAAATTATATCACATTTGTTCAATTTACGTCGCTGCTATTTCAGATAGCGTACTGGGCTAGGCGGCATCTCAAAGCGCATGAAATGGCGAGTGAAATGCACTATTAAACTTCTAGGGTAGGGCGAACAGAGACCCGATTAGATCATTTTACATTAAGATTAATATAAGAATTCAGGGAAATTCTATCACATTTGTTCAATTTACGTCGCTCATATTTCAGATAGCCTACTGGGCTAGCCGGCATCTTAAAGCGCGTGGAATAGCGAGTGAAATGCACTATTAAACTTCTATGATAGGGCAATCAGTAACCCGAGTAGATCATTTTATATTATAGTTAATTTAAGAATTCAGCGAAATTCTATCACATTTGTTCAATTTACGTCGCTCATATTTCAGATAGCGTATTGGGCTAAGCGGCATCTCAAAGCGCATGAAATGGCGAGTAAAATGCACTAGTAAACTTCTAGGGTAAGGCAAACAGGGACCCGATTAGATCATTTTATGTTACGGTTAACATAACAATATAGCGTAATTCTATCACATTTGTTAAACTTACGTCGCTCCTATTTCAGATAGCGTATTGGGCTAAGCGGCATCTCAATGCGCATGAAATGGCGAGTAAAGTGCACGATTAAACTTCTATGATAGGGCAATCAGAGACCCGATTAGATCATTTTATATTTTGTTTAATATAAGATTTCAGGGAAATTGTATCACATTTGTTCAATTTACGTCGCTCCTATTTCAGATAGCGTATTGTGCTAAGCGGCATCTCAAAGCGGATGAAATGTCGAGTGAAATGCACTATTAGACTTCTATGGTAGGGCGAACAGAGACCCGATTAGATCATTTTACACTAAGTTAATATAAGAATTCAGGTAATTCTATCACATTTGTTCAATTTAAGTCGCTCCTATTTCAGATAGCGTATTGGGCTAAGCGGCATCTCAAAGCACATGAAATGTCGAGTGAAATGCACTATTCGACTTCTATGGTATGGCGAACAGAGACCCGATTAGATCATTTTACATTAAGGTTAATATAAGAATTCAGGGAAATTCTATCACATTTTTCAATTTACGTGACTCCTATTTCAGATAGCGTATTGTGCTATGCGGCTTCTCAAAGCGCATGAAATGGCGAGTAAAATGCACTATTAAACTTCTAGCGTAGGGCAAACAGAGACCCGATTATATCATTTTATATTATGGTTAATTTAAGAATTCAGCAAAATTCTATCACATTTGTTCAATTTACGTCGTTCCTATTTCAGATAGCGTATTGGGCTAAGCGGCATCTCAAAGCGCATGGAATGACGAGTGAAAGGCACTATTGAACTTCTAGGGTAGGGCGAACAGAGAACCGATTAGATCATTTTACATTAAGGTTAATATAAGAATTCAGGGAAATTCTATCACATTTGTTCAATTTACGTCGTTCCTATTTCAGATAGCGTATTGGGCTAAGCGGCATCTCAAAGCGCATGAAATGGCGAGTAAAATGCACTGTTAAATTTCTAGGGTAGGGCAACCAGAGACCCGATTAGATAATTTTATATTATGGTTAATTTATGAATTCTGCAAAATCCTATCACATTTCTTCAATTTACGTCGTTCCTGTTTCAGTTAGCGTACTGGGCTAGGCGGCATCTTAAAGCGCGTGGGATGGCGAGTAAAATGCACTGTTAAACTTCTAGGGTAGGGCAAACAGAGACCCGATTAGATCATTTTATATTATGGTTAATACAAGGATTCAGCGAAATTCTATCACATTTGTTCAATTTACGTCGCTCCTATTTCATATAGCTAATTGGGCTATGCGGCATCTCAAAGCGCATGCAATTACGAGTGAAATGCACTATTAAACTTCTAGGGTAGGGCGAACAGAGACCCGATTAGATCATTTTACATTACGGTTAATATAAGAATGCAGCGTAATTCTATCACATTTGTTCAACTTTCGTCGCTCCTATTTCAGATAGCCTACAGGGCTAGGCGGCATCTTAAAGCGCGTGGAATGGCGAGTAAAATGCACTACTAATCTTCTATGATAGGGCAATCAGAGACCCGATTAGATCATTTTACATTATGGTTAATAAAAGAATTAAGCGAAATTCTATCACATTTGTTCAATTTACGTCGCTCCTATTTCAGATAGCGTACTGGGCTAGGCGGCATATTAAAGTGCGTGGAATGGCGAGTAAAATGCACTATTTAACTTCTATGATAGGGCAATCAGAGACCCGATTAGATCATTTTATATTATGGTTAATTTAAGAATTCAGCGAAATTCTATCACATTTGTTCAATTTACGTCGTTCCTATTTCAGGTAGCGTATTGGGCTAGGCAGCATCTTAAAGCGCGTGGAATGGCGAGTAGAATGCACTATTAACCTTTTATGATAGGGCGATAACAGACCCGACTAAATCATTTTATATTTTGTTTAATATAAGATTTCAGGGAAATTCTATCGCATTTGTTCAATTTACGTCGCTCCTATTTCAGATAGCTAATTGGGCTATGCGGCATCTCAAAGCGCATGCAATTACGAGTGAAATGCACTATTAAACTTCTAGGGTAGGGCGAACAGAGACCCGATTAGATCATTTTACATTAAGGGTAATATAAGAATTCAGCGAAATTCTATCACATTTGTTCAATTTACGTCTTTGATATTTCAGATACCGTATTGGGCTAAGCGGCATCTGAAAGCGCATGAAATGGCGAGTAAAACGCACTATTAAACTTCTAGGGTAGGGCAAACAGAGACCCGATTAGATCAGTTTATATTATGGTTAATTTAAGAATTCAGCAAAATTCTATCACATTTGTTCAATTTACGTCGTTGCTATTTCAGATAGCGTACTGGGCTAGGCGGCATGTTAAAGCGCGTGGAATGGCGAGTGAAATGCACTATTAAACTTCTATGATAAGGCAATCAGAGACCCGATTAGATCATTTTATATTTTGGTTAATACAAGAATTCAGCGAAATTCTATCACATTTGTTCAATTTACGTCGCTCCTATTTCAGATAGCTAATTGCGCTATGCGGCATCTCAAAGCGCATGCAATTACGAGTGAAATGCACTATTAAACTTCTAGGGTAGGGCGAACAGAGACCCGATTAGATCATTTTACATTAAGGTTAATATAAGAATTCAGCGAAATTCTATCACATTTGTTCAATTTACGTCGCTCCTATTCAGATGGCTTATTGGGCTTAGCGGCATCTCAAAGCGCATGAAATGACGAGTGAAATGCACTATTAAACTTCTAGGGAAGGGCAAACAGAGACCCGATTAGATCATTTTACATTATGGTTAATAAAAGAATTGAACGAAATTCTATCACATTTGTTCAACTTACGTCGCTCCTAGTTCAGATAGCGTATTGGGCTAAGCGGCATCTCAAAGCGTATGAAATGATGAGTGAAATGCACTGTTAAACTTCTATGATAGGGCAATCAGAGACCCGACTAGATCATTTTATATTATGGTTAATTTAAGAATTCAGCGAAACTCTATCACATTTGTTCAATTTACGGCGCTCCTATTTCAGATAGCGTACCGGGCTAGGCGGCACCTTAAAGCGCGCGGAATGGCGAGTAAAATGCACTATTAAACTTCTAGGGTAGGACAAACAGAGACCCGATTAGATCATTTTATATTATGGTTAATTTAAGAATTCAGCGAAATTCTATCACATTTGTTCAATTTACGTCGCTCCTATTTCAGATAGCGTATTGGGCTAAGCGGCATCTCAAAGCACATGAAATGTCGAGTGAAATGCACTATTAGACTTCTATGGTAGGGCGAACAGAGACCCGATTAGATCATTTTATATTATGGTTAATTTAAAACGTCAGCAAGATTT
The DNA here is from genome assembly GCA_916610135.2 of Macropis europaea. Lineage (NCBI taxonomy): Eukaryota > Metazoa > Arthropoda > Insecta > Hymenoptera > Melittidae > Macropis > Macropis europaea. Next base: position 69,846 of record CAKAJE020000149.1, on the reverse strand, counting down.
TATCACATTCGTCCAATTTACGTCGCTCCTATTTCAGATAGCGCACTGGGCTAGGCGGCATCTTAAAGCGCGTGGAATGGCGAGTCAAATGCACTATTACACTTCTATGATAGGGCAATCAGAGACCCGATTGGATCATTTTATATTATGGTTAATTTAAGAATTCAGCGTAATTCTATCACATTTGTTCAAGTTACGTCGCTCCTATTTCAGATAGCGTACTGGGCTATGCGGCATCTTAAAGCGCGTGGAATGGCGAGTAAAATGCACTATTAAACTTCTATGATAGGGCAATCAGAGACCCGATAAGATCAATTTATATTTTGGTTAATATAAGAATTCAGGGAAATTCTATCACATTTTTCAATTTACGTGACTCCTATTTCAGATAGGTTACATGGCTAAGCGGCATCTTAAAGCGCATTAAATGACGAGAGAAATGCACTATTAAACTTCTAGGGTAGGGCGAACAGAGACCCGATTAGATCATTTTATATTGAGGTTAATATAAGAATTCAGCGAAATTCTATCACATTTGTTCAATTTACGTCGCTCATATTTCAGATAGCCTACTGGGCTAGCCGGCATCTTAGAGCGCGTGGAATAGCGAGTGAAATGCACTATTAAACTTCTAGGGTAGGGCGAACAGAGACCCGATTAGATCATTTTACATTAAGGTTAATATAAGAATTCAGCGAAATTCTATCACATTCGTTCAATTTACGTCGCTCATATTTCAGATAGCGTCTTGGGCTAAGCGGCATCTCAAAGCGCATGAAATGGCGAGTAAAATGCGCTACTAACCTTCTATGATAGGGCAATCAGAGACCCGATTAGATCATTTTATATTTTGTTTAATATAAGATTTCAGGGAAATTCTATCACATTTGTTCAATTTACGTCGCTCATATTTCAGATAGCGTATTGGGCTAAGCGGCATCTCAAAGCGCATGAAATGGCGAGTAAAATGCACTAGTAAACTTCTAGGGTAAGGCAAACAGGGACCCGATTAGATCATTTTATATAACGGTTAACATAACAATTCAGCGTAATTCTATCACATTTGTTAAACTTACGTCGCTCCTATTTCAGATAGCGTACTGGGCTAGGCGGCATCTCAAAGCGCATGAAATGCCGAGTGAAATGCACTATTAAACTTCTAGGGTAGGGCGAACAGAGACCCGATTAGATCATTTTACATTATGGTTAATATAAGAATTCAGGGAAATTATATCACATTTGTTCAATTTACGTCGCTGCTATTTCAGATAGCGTATTGGGCTAAGCGGCATCTCAAAGCGCATGAAATGGCGAGCAAAATCCACTATTAAACTTCTAGGGTATGGCAAACAGAGACCCGATTAGATCATTTTATATTATGGTTAATATAAGAATTCAGGGAAATTATATCACATTTGTTCAATTTACGTCGCTGCTATTTCAGATAGCGTACTGGGCTAGGCGGCATCTCAAAGCGCATGAAATGGCGAGTGAAATGCACTATTAAACTTCTAGGGTAGGGCGAACAGAGACCCGATTAGATCATTTTACATTAAGATTAATATAAGAATTCAGGGAAATTCTATCACATTTGTTCAATTTACGTCGCTCATATTTCAGATAGCCTACTGGGCTAGCCGGCATCTTAAAGCGCGCGGAATAGCGAGTGAAATGCACTATTAAACTTCTATGATAGGGCAATCAGTAACCCGAGTAGATCATTTTATATTATAGTTAATTTAAGAATTCAGCGAAATTCTATCACATTTGTTCAATTTACGTCGCTCATATTTCAGATAGCGTATTGGGCTAAGCGGCATCTCAAAGCGCATGAAATGGCGAGTAAAATGCACTAGTAAACTTCTAGGGTAAGGCAAACAGGGACCCGATTAGATCATTTTATATTACGGTTAACATAACAATATAGCGTAATTCTATCACATTTGTTAAACTTACGTCGCTCCTATTTCAGATAGCGTATTGGGCTAAGCGGCATCTCAATGCGCATGAAATGGCGAGTAAAATGCACTATTAAACTTCTATGATAGGGCAATCAGAGACCCGATTAGATCATTTTATATTTTGTTTAATATAAGATTTCAGGGAAATTGTATCACATTTGTTCAATTTACGTCGCTCCTATTTCAGATAGCGTATTGGGCTAAGCGGCATCTCAAAGCGGATGAAATGTCGAGTGAAATGCACTATTAGACTTCTATGGTAGGGCGAACAGAGACCCGATTAGATCATTTTACACTAAGTTAATATAAGAATTCAGGTAAATTCTATCACATTTGTTCAATTTAAGTCGCTCCTATTTCAGATAGCGTATTGGGCTAAGCGGCATCTCAAAGCACATGAAATGTCGAGTGAAATGCACTATTCGACTTCTATGGTATGGCGAACAGAGACCCGATTAGATCATTTTACATTAAGGTTAATATAAGAATTCAGGGAAATTCTATCACATTTTTCAATTTACGTGACTCCTATTTCAGATAGCGTATTGTGCTATGCGGCTTCTCAAAGCGCATGAAATGGCGAGTAAAATGCACTATTAAACTTCTAGCGTAGGGCAAACAGAGACCCGATTATATCATTTTATATTATGGTTAATTTAAGAATTCAGCAAAATTCTATCACATTTGTTCAATTTACGTCGTTCCTATTTCAGATAGCGTATTGGGCTAAGCGGCATCTCAAAGCGCATGGAATGACGAGTGAAAGGCACTATTGAACTTCTAGGGTAGGGCGAACAGAGAACCGATTAGATCATTTTACATTAAGGTTAATATAAGAATTCAGGGAAATTCTATCACATTTGTTCAATTTACGTCGTTCCTATTTCAGATAGCGTATTGGGCTAAGCGGCATCTCAAAGCGCATGAAATGGCGAGTAAAATGCACTGTTAAATTTCTAGGGTAGGGCAACCAGAGACCCGATTAGATAATTTTATATTATGGTTAATTTATGAATTCTGCAAAATCCTATCACATTTCTTCAATTTACGTCGTTCCTGTTTCAGTTAGCGTACTGGGCTAGGCGGCATCTTAAAGCGCGTGGGATGGCGAGTAAAATGCACTGTTAAACTTCTAGGGTAGGGCAAACAGAGACCCGATTAGATCATTTTATATTATGGTTAATACAAGGATTCAGCGAAATTCTATCACATTTGTTCAATTTACGTCGCTCCTATTTCATATAGCTAATTGGGCTATGCGGCATCTCAAAGCGCATGCAATTACGAGTGAAATGCACTATTAAACTTCTAGGGTAGGGCGAACAGAGACCCGATTAGATCATTTTACATTACGGTTAATATAAGAATGCAGCGTAATTCTATCACATTTGTTCAACTTTCGTCGCTCCTATTTCAGATAGCCTACAGGGCTAGGCGGCATCTTAAAGCGCGTGGAATGGCGAGTAAAATGCACTACTAATCTTCTATGATAGGGCAATCAGAGACCCGATTAGATCATTTTACATTATGGTTAATAAAAGAATTAAGCGAAATTCTATCACATTTGTTCAATTTACGTCGCTCCTATTTCAGATAGCGTACTGGGCTAGGCGGCATATTAAAGTGCGTGGAATGGCGAGTAAAATGCACTATTTAACTTCTATGATAGGGCAATCAGAGACCCGATTAGATCATTTTATATTATGGTTAATTTAAGAATTCAGCGAAATTCTATCACATTTGTTCAATTTACGTCGTTCCTATTTCAGGTAGCGTATTGGGCTAGGCAGCATCTTAAAGCGCGTGGAATGGCGAGTAGAATGCACTATTAACCTTTTATGATAGGGCGATAACAGACCCGACTAAATCATTTTATATTTTGTTTAATATAAGATTTCAGGGAAATTCTATCGCATTTGTTCAATTTACGTCGCTCCTATTTCAGATAGCTAATTGGGCTATGCGGCATCTCAAAGCGCATGCAATTACGAGTGAAATGCACTATTAAACTTCTAGGGTAGGGCGAACAGAGACCCGATTAGATCATTTTACATTAAGGGTAATATAAGAATTCAGCGAAATTCTATCACATTTGTTCAATTTACGTCTTTGATATTTCAGATACCGTATTGGGCTAAGCGGCATCTGAAAGCGCATGAAATGGCGAGTAAAACGCACTATTAAACTTCTAGGGTAGGGCAAACAGAGACCCGATTAGATCAGTTTATATTATGGTTAATTTAAGAATTCAGCAAAATTCTATCACATTTGTTCAATTTACGTCGTTGCTATTTCAGGTAGCGTACTGGGCTAGGCGGCATCTTAAAGCGCGTGGAATGGCGAGTAATGCACTATTAAACTTCTATGATAAGGCAATCAGAGACCCGATTAGATCATTTTATATTTTGGTTAATACAAGAATTCAGCGAAATTCTATCACATTTGTTCAATTTAACGTCGCTCCTATTTCAGATAGCTAATTGCGCTATGCGGCATCTCAAAGCGCATGCAATTACGAGTGAAATGCACTATTAAACTTCTAGGGTAGGGCGAACAGAGACCCGATTAGATCATTTTACATTAAGGTTAATATAAGAATTCAGCGAAATTCTATCACATTTGTTCAATTTACGTCGCTCCTATTCAGATGGCTTATTGGGCTTAGCGGCATCTCAAAGCGCATGAAATGACGAGTGAAATGCACTATTAAACTTCTAGGGAAGGGCAAACAGAGACCCGATTAGATCATTTTACATTATGGTTAATAAAAGAATTGAACGAAATTCTATCACATTTGTTCAACTTACGTCGCTCCTAGTTCAGATAGCGTATTGGGCTAAGCGGCATCTCAAAGCGTATGAAATGATGAGTGAAATGCACTGTTAAACTTCTATGATAGGGCAATCAGAGACCCGACTAGATCATTTTATATTATGGTTAATTTAAGAATTCAGCGAAACTCTATCACATTTGTTCAATTTACGGCGCTCCTATTTCAGATAGCGTACCGGGCTAGGCGGCACCTTAAAGCGCGCGGAATGGCGAGTAAAATGCACTATTAAACTTCTAGGGTAGGACAAACAGAGACCCGATTAGATCATTTTATATTATGGTTAATTTAAGAATTCAGCGAAATTCTATCACATTTGTTCAATTTACGTCGCTCCTATTTCAGATAGCGTATTGGGCTAAGCGGCATCTCAAAGCACATGAAATGTCGAGTGAAATGCACTATTAGACTTCTATGGTAGGGCGAACAGAGACCCGATTAGATCATTTTATATTATGGTTAATTTAAAACGTCAGCAAGATTTTATCACATTCGTCCAATTTACGTCGCTCCTATTTCAGATAGCGCACTGGGCTAGGCGGCATCTTAAAGCGCGTGGAATGGCGAGTCAAATGCACTATTACACTTCTATGATAGGGCAATCAGAGACCCGATTGGATCATTTTATATTATGGTTAATTTAAGAATTCAGCGTAATTCTATCACATTTGTTCAAGTTACGTCGCTCCTATTTCAGATAGCGTACTGGGCTATGCGGCATCTTAAAGCGCGTGGAATGGCGAGTAAAATGCACTATTAAACTTCTATGATAGGGCAATCAGAGACCCGATAAGATCAATTTATATTTTGGTTAATATAAGAATTCAGGGAAATTCTATCACATTTTTCAATTTACGTGACTCCTATTTCAGATAGCGTATTGTGCTATGCGGCTTCTCAAAGCGCATGAAATGGCGAGTAAGATGCACTATTAAACTTCTAGGGTAGGGCAAACAGAGACCCGATTATATCATTTTATATTATGGTTAATTTAAGAATTCAGCAAAATTCTATCACTTTTGTTCAACTTACGTCGCTCCTATTTTAGATAGCGTACTGGGCTAGGCGGCATCTTAAAGCGCGTGGAATGGCGAGTAAAATGCACTCACTAAACTTCTATGATAGGGCAATCAGAGAACCGATTAGATCATTTTATATTTTGGTTAATATAAGAATTCAGCGAAATCCTATCACGTTTGTTCAATTTACGTCGCTCTTATTTCAGATAGCGTATTGGGCTAAGTGGCATCTCAAAGCGCATGAAATGGCGAATAAAATGCACTATTAAACTTCTCGGCTAGGGCGAACAGAAACCCGATTAGATCATTTTATATTATGGTTAATTTAAGAATTCAGGGAAATTCTATCACATTTGTTCAATTTACGTCGCTCCTATTTCAGATAGCGTACTGGGCTAGGCGGCATCTTAAAGCGCGTGGAATGGCGAGTGAAATTCACTATTTAGCTTCGATGATAGGGCAATCAGGGACCCGATTAGATCATTTTATATTTGTGTTAATATAAGAATTCAGGGAAATTCTATCACATTTGTTCAATTTACGTCGCTCCTATTTCAGATAGCGTATTGGGCTAAGCGGCATCTCAATGCGCATGAAATGGCGAGTAAAATGCACTATTAAACTTCTAGGGTAGGACAAACAGAGACGAGATTAGATCATTTTATATTATGGTTAATTTAAGAATTCAGCGAAATTCTATCACATTTGTTCAATTTACGTCGCTCCTATTTCAGATAGCGTATTAGGCCAAGCGGCATTTCAAAGCGCATGAAATGGCGAGTAAAATGCACTATTAAACTTCTACGGTAGGGCGACCAGAGACCCGATTAGATCATTTTACATTATGGTTAATAAAAGAATTCAGCGAAATTCTATCACATTTGTTCAACTTACGCCGCTCCTATTTCAGGTAGCGTATTGGGATAAGCGGCATCTCAAAGCGCATGAATTGGCGAGTAAAATATACAATTAAACTTCTAGGGTAGATCAAACAGAGACCCGATTAGATCATTTTATATTGTGGTTAATTTAAGAATTCAGCAAAATTCTATCACATTTGTTCAATTTACGTCGCTCCTATTTCAGATAGCGTACTGGGCTAGGCGGCAACTTAAAGCGCGTGGAATGGCGAGTAAAATGCACTATTAAACTTGTATGATAGAGCAATCAGTGACCCGATTAGATCATTTTATATTATAGTTAATTTAAGAGTTCAGCGAAATTCTATCACATTTGTTCAATTTACGTCGCTCCTATTTCAGATATCGTATTTGGATAAGCGGCATCTCAAAGCGCATGAAATGGCGAGTAAAATGCACTATTAAACTTCTACGGTAGGGCGACCAGAGACCCGATTAGATCATTTTACATTATGGTTAATAAAAGAATTCAGCGAAATTCTATCACATTTGTTCAACTTACGCCGCTCCTATTTCAGGTAGCGTATTGGGATAAGCGGCATCTCAAAGCGCATGAATTGGCGAGTAAAATATACAATTAAACTTCTAGGGTAGATCAAACAGAGACCCGATTAGATCATTTTATATTGTGGTTAATTTAAGAATTCAGCAAAATTCTATCACATTTGTTCAATTTACGTCGCTCCTATTTCAGATAGCGTACTGGGCTAGGCGGCAACTTAAAGCGCGTGGAATGGCGAGTAAAATGCACTATTAAACTTGTATGATAGAGCAATCAGTGACCCGATTAGATCATTTTATATTATAGTTAATTTAAGAGTTCAGCGAAATTCTATCACATTTGTTCAATTTACGTCGCTCCTATTTCAGATATCGTATTTGGATAAGCGGCATCTCAAAGCGCATGAAATGGCGAGTAAAATGCAATACTAAACTTCTAGGATAAGGCAAACAGAGACCCGATTAGATCATTTTATATTACGGTTAATATAAGAATTCAGCGTAATTCTATCACATTTGTTCAACTTACGTCGCTCCTATTTTAGAGAGCGTATTGGGCTAAGCGGCATCTCAATGCGCATGAAATGGCGAGTAAAATGCACTATTAAACTTCTAGGGTAGGACAAACAGAGACGAGATTAGATCATTTTATATTATGGTTAATTTAAGAATTCAGCGAAATTCTATCACATTTGTTCAATTTACGTCGCTCCTATTTCAGATAGCGTATTAGGCCAAGCGGCATTTCAAAGCGCATGAAATGGCGAGTAAAATGCACTATTAAACTTCTACGGTAGGGCGACCAGAGACCCGATTAGATCATTTTACATTATGGTTAATAAAAGAATTCAGCGAAATTCTATCACATTTGTTCAACTTACGCCGCTCCTATTTCAGGTAGCGTATTGGGATAAGCGGCATCTCAAAGCGCATGAATTGGCGAGTAAAATATACAATTAAACTTCTAGGGTAGATCAAACAGAGACCCGATTAGATCATTTTATATTGTGGTTAATTTAAGAATTCAGCAAAATTCTATCACATTTGTTCAATTTACGTCGCTCCTATTTCAGATAGCGTATTGGGCTAAGCGGGATCTCAAAGCGCATGAAATGGCGACTAAAATGCACTACTAAACTTCTATGATAGGGCAATCAGAGACCCGATTAGATCATTTCACATTAAGGTTAATATAAGAATTCACGGAAATTCTATCACATTTGTTCAATTTACGTCGCTCCTATTTCAGATAGCGTATTAGGCTATGCGGCATCTCAAAGCGCATGAAATGGCGAATAAAATTCACTATTAAGCTTCTAGGGTAGGGCAAACAGAGACCCGATTAGATCATTTTATATTACGATTAATATAAGAATTCAGCGTAATTCTATCACATTTGTTCATCTTACGTCGCTCCTATTTCAGATAGCGCACTGGGCTAGGCGGCATCTTAAAGCGCGTGGAAGGGCGAGTAAAATGCACTACTAAACTTCTATGATAGAGCAATCAGAGACCCGATTAGATCATTTTATATTTTGTTTAATATAAGATTTCAGGGAAATTCTATCACATTTGTTCAATTTACGTCGCTCCTATTTCAGATAGCGTATTGGGCTAAGCGGCATCACAAAGCGCATGAAATGGCGAACAAAATGCACTATTAAACTTCTAGGCTATGGCGAACAGAGACCAGATTAGATCATTTTATATTTTGGTTAACATAAGAATTCTGCGAAATTCTATCACATTTGTTCAATTTACGTCGCTCCTATTTCCGATAGCTTATTGGGCTTAGCGGCATCTTAAAGCGCGTGGAATGGCGAGTGAAATGCACTATTAAACTTCTATGATAGGGTAATCAGAGACCCGATTAGATCATTTTATATTTTGGTTAATATAAGAATTCAACGAAATTCTATCACATTTGTAAAATTTACGTCGCTCCCATTACAGATAGCTTATTGGGCTTAGCGGCATCTCAAAGCGCATGAAATGACGAGTGAAGTGCACTATTAAACTTCTAGGGTAGGGCAAACAGAGACCCGATTAGATCATTTTATATTATGGTTAATTTAAGAATTCAGCAAAATTCTATCACATTTGCTCAATTTACGTCGCTCCTATTTCAGATAGCGTACAGGGCGAGGCGGCATCTTAAAGCGCGTGGAATGGCGAGTAAAACGCACTATTAAAATTCTATGATAGGGCAATCAGAGACCCGATTAGATCATTTTATATTATGGATAATTTAAGAATTCAGTGAAATTCTATCACATTTGTTCAATTTACGTCGCTCCAATTTCAGATAGCGTATTGGGCTAACAGGCATCTCAAAGCGCATGAAATGGCGAATAAAATGCACTATTAAACTTCTAGGCTAGGGTGAACAGAGACCCGAGCAGATCATTTTACATTATGGTTAATAAAAGAATTCACGGGAATTCTATCACATTTGTTCAATTTACGTCGCTCCTATTCCAGATAGCGTATTGGGCTAAGCGGCATCTCAAAGCGCATGAAATGGCGAGTAAAATGCGCTATTAAACTTCTAGGATAAAGCAAACAGAGACCCGATTAGATCATTTTATATTACGGTCAATATAAGAATGCAGCGTAATTCTACCACATTTGTTCAAGTTACGTCGCTCCTATTTCAGATAGCGTACTGGGCTAGGCGGCATCTTAAAGCGCGTGGAATGGCGAGTAAAATGCACTACTAATCTACTATGATAGGGCAATCAGAGACCCGATTAGATCATTTTATATTTTGATTAATATAAGATTTCAGGGAAATTCTATCACATTTGTTCAATTTACGTCGCTCCTATTTCAGATAGCGTATTGGGCTAAGCGGGATCTCAAAGCGCATGAAATGGCGACTAAAATGCCCTATTAAACTTCTAGGGTAGAGCAAACAGAGACCCGATTAGATCATTTTATATTATGGTTAACTTAAGAATTCAACAAAATTCTATCACATTTGTTCAACTTACGTCGCTCCTATTTCAGATAGCGTACTGGGCTAGCCGGCATCTTAAAGCGCGTGGAATGGCGAGTAAAATGCACTACTAAACTTCTATGATGGACCAATCAGAGACCCGATTAGATCATTTTATATTTTGTTTAATATAAAATTTCAGGGAAATTCTATCACATTTGTTCAATTTACGTCGCTCCTATTTCAGATAGCGTATTGCGCTAAGCGGCATCACAAAGCGCATGAAATGGCGAACAAAATGCACTATTAAACTTCTAGGCTAGGGCGAACAGAGACCAGATTAGATCATTTTATACTTTGGTTAACATAAGGATTCTGCGAAATTTTATCACATTTGTTCAATTTACGTCGCTCCTATTTCAGATAGCTTATTGGGCTAAGCGGCATCTGATGGCGCATGAAGTGACGAGTAAAATGCACTATTAAACTTCTAGGGTAGGGCAAACAGAGACCCGATTAGATCATTTTATATTATGGTTAATTTAAGATGTCAGCAAAATTCTATCACATTTGTTCAATTTACGTCGCTCCTGTTTCAGATAGCGTGCTGGGCCATGCGGCATCTTAAAGCGCGTGGAATGGCGAGTAAAATGCACTATTAAACGTCTATGATAGGGCAATCAGAGACCAGACTAGATCATTTTATACTTTGGTTAATATAAGAATTCAGCGAAATTCTATCACATTTGTTCAATTTACGTCGCTCCTATTTCAGATAGCGTATTGGGCTAGGCGGCATCTCAAAGCGCATGAAATGACGAGTGAAATGCACTATTATACTTCTAGGGTAGGGCGAACAGAGACCCGAAGAGATCATTTTACATTAAGGTGAATATAAGAATGCAGCGTAATTCTGTCACATTTGCTCAACTTACGTCGCTCCTATTTCAGATAGCGTATTGGGTTAAGCGTCATCTCAGAGCGCATGAAATGACGAGTGAAATGCACTATTAAACTTCTAGGGTAGGGCGAACAGAGACCCGATTACATCATTTTACATTAAGGTTAATATAAGTATTCAGCGAGATTCTATCACACTTGTTCAATTTACGTCGCTTCTATTTCAGACTGCGTACTGGGCTAGGCGGCATCTTAAAGCGCGTGGAATGGCGTGTAAAATGCACTATTAACCTTCTATGATAGGGCAATCAGAGACCAGATTAGATCATTTTATACTTTGGTTAATATAAGAATTCAGCGAAATTCTATCACATTTGTTCAATTTACGTGGCTCCTATTTCAGATAGCGTATTGGGCTAGGCGGCATCTTAAAGCGCATGGAATGGCGAGTAATATGCACCACTAAACTTCTATGATAGGGCAATCAGAGTCCCGATTAGATCATTTTATATTTTGGTTAATGTAAGAATTCAGTGAAATTCTATCACATTTGTTCAATTTACGTCGCTCCTATTTCAGATAGCTTATTGGGCTAAGCGGCATCTGAAGGCGCATGAAATGGCGAGTAAAATGCACTATTAAACTTCTATGATAGGGCAATCAGAGACCCGATTAGATCATTTTATATTTTGGTTAATTTAAGAATTCAGCGAAATTCTATCACATTTGTTCAATTTACGTCGCTCCTATTTCAGATAGCGTACTGGGCTAGGCGGCATCTTAAAGCGCGTGGAATGGCGACTGAAATGCACTATTAAACTTCTATGATAGGGCAATCAGAGACCAGACTAGATCATTTTATACTTTGGTTAATATAAGAATTCAGCGAAATTCTATCACATTTGTTCAATTTACGTCGCTCCTATTTCAGATAGCGTATTGGGCTAGGCGGCATCTCAAAGCGCATGAAATGACGAGTGAAATGCACTATTATACTTCTAGGATAGGGCGAACGGAGACCCGATTAGATCATTTTATATTATGGTTAATTTAAGAATTCAGCAAAATTCTATCACATTTGCTCAATTTACGTCGCTCCTATTTCAGGTAGCGTACTGGGCTAGGCGGCATCTCAAAGCGCATGAAATGGCGAGTAAAATGCGCTATTAAACTTCTAGGATAAGGCAAACAGAGACCCGATTAGATCATTTTATATTACGGTTAATATAAGAATTCAGCGTAATTCTATCACATTTGTTCAAGTTACGTCGCTCCTATTTCAGATAGCGTACTGGGCTAGGCGGCATCTTAAAGCGCGTGGAATGGCGAGCAAAATGCACTACTAATCTTCTATGATAGGGCAATCAGAGACCCGATTAGATCATTTTATATTTTGATTAATATAAGATTTCAGGGAAATTCTATCACATTTGTTCAATTTACGTCGCTCCTATTTCAGATGGCGTATTGGGCTAAGCGGGATCTCAAAGCGCATGAAATGGCGAGTGAAATGCACTATTAGACTTCTATGGTAGGGCGAACAGAGACCCGATTAGATCATTTTACATTAATGTTAATACAAGGATTCACGGAAATTCTATCACATTTGTTCAATTTACGTCGCTCCTATTTCAGATAGCGTATTCGGCTAAGCGGCATCTCAAAGCGCATGAAATGGCGAATAAAATGCACTATTAAACTTCTAGGCTAGGGCGCACAGAGACCCGATTAGATCATTTTACATTAAGGTTACTATAAGAATTCACGGAAATTCTATCACACTTGTTCAATTGACGTCGCTCCTATTTCAGATAGCGTATTGGGCTATGCGGCATCTCAAAGCACATGCAATGGCGAGTAAAATGCACTATTAAACTCCTACGGTAGGGCAAACAGAGACCCGATTAGATCATTTTATATTATGGTTAATTTAAGAATTCAGTGAAATTCTATCACATTTGTTCAATTTACGTCGTTCCTATTTCAGATAGCGTCCTAGGCTAAGCGGCATCTAAAAGCGCATGAAATGGCGAATAAAATGCACTATTAAACTTCTAGGCTACGGCGAACAGAGACCCGATTAGATCATTTTATATTATGGTTAAGATAAGATTTCAGGGAGATTCTATCACATCTGTTCAATTTACGTCGCTCCTATTTCAGATAGCGTATTCGGCTAAGCGGCATCTCAAAGCGCATAAAATGGCGAATAAAATGCACTATTAAACTACTAGGCTAGGGCGAACAGAGACCCGATTAGATCATTTTATATTACGGTTAATATAAGAATTCAGCGTAATTCTATCACATTTGTTCAATTTACGTCGCTCCAATTTCAGATAGCGTACTGGGCTAGGCGGCATCTTAAAGCGTGTGGATAGGCGAGCTAAATGCACTATTAAACTTCTATGATAGGGCAATCAGAGACCCGACTAGTTCATTTTATATTTTGGTTAATATAAGAATTCAGCGAAATTCTATCACATTTGTTCAATTTACGTCGCTCCTATTTCAGATAGCTTATTGGGCTAAGCGGCATCTCAAAGCGCATGAAATGACGAGTGAAATGCACTATTAAACTTCTAGGGTATGGCGAACAAAGATCCGATTAGATCATTTTACATTAAGGTTAATATAAGAATTTAGCGAAATTCTATCACATTTGTTCAATTTACGTCGCTCATATTTCAGATAGCATATTGGGCTAAGCGGCATCTGAAAGCGCACGAAATGGCGAGTAAAATGCCCTATTAAACTTCTAGGGTAGGGCAAACAGAGACCGGATAAGATCATTTCATATTATGGTTAATTTAAGAATTCAGCGAAACTCTATCATATTTGTTCAATTTACGTCGCTCCTATTTCAGATAGCGTATTGGGCTAAGCGGCATCTCAAAGCACATGAAATGGCGAGTGAAATGCACTATTAGACTTCTATGGTAGGGCGAACAGAGACCCGATTAGATCATTTTATATTATGGTTAATTTAAGAATTCAGCAAAATTCTATCACATTTGTTCAATTTACGTCGCTCCTATTTCAGATAGCGTATTGGGCTAAGCGGCATCTCAAAGCGCATGAAATTGCGAGTAAAATGCCCTATTAAACTTCTAGGGTAGGGCAAGCAGAGACCCGATTACATCATCTAATATTATGGTTAATTTAAGAATTCAGCAAAATTCTATCACATTTGTTCAATTTTGCGTCGCTCCTATTTCAGATAGCGTATTGGGCTAAGCGGCATCTCAAAGCGCATGAAATGGCGAGTAAAATGCACTATCAAACTTCTAGGATAAGGCAAACAGAGACCAGATTAGATCATTTTATATTACGGTTAATATAAGAATTCAGCGTAATTCTATCACATTTGTTCAACTTACGTCGCTCCTATTTCAGGTAGCGTATTGGGCTAGGCGGCATCTCAAAGCGCATGAAATGACGAGTGAAATGCACTATTAAACTTCTAGGGTAGGGCAATCAGTGACCCGATTAGATCATTTTATATTATAGTTAATTTAAGAATTCAGCGAAATTCTATCACATTTGTTCCATTTACGTCGCTCCTATTTCAGATAGCGTATTGGGCTAAGCGGCATCTCTAAGCGCATGAAATGGCGAGTAAAATGCAATACTAAACTTCTAGGATAAGGCAAACAGAGACCCGATTAGATCATTTTATATTACGGTTAATATAAGAATTCAGCGTAATTCTATCACATTTGTTCAACTTACGTCGCTCCTAATTTAGATAGCGTACTGAGCTAGGCGGCATCTTAAAGCGCGTGGAATGGCGAGTAAAATGCACTGCTAAACTTCTATGATAGGGCAATCAGAGACCCGATTAGATCATTTTATATTTTGTTTAATATAAGATTTCAGGGAAATTCTATCACATTTGTTCAATTTACGTAGCTCCTATTTCAGATAGCGTATTGTGCTTAGCGGCATCTCAAAGCGCATGAAATGACGAGTGAAATGCACTATTAAACGTCTAGGGTAGGGTAAACAGAGACCCGATTAGATCATTTTATATTATGGTTAATTTAAGAATTCAGCGAAATTCTATCACATTTGTTCAATTTACGTCGCTCCTATTTCAGATAGCGTATTGGGCTAAGCGGCATCTGAAGGCGCATGAAATGGCGAGTAAAATGCACTATTAAACTTCTAGGGTAGGGCAAACAGATACCCGATTAAATCTTTTTATATTATGATTAATTTAAGATGTCAGCAAAATTTTATCACACTTGTTCAATTTACGTCGCTCCTATTTCAGATGGCGTACTGGGCTAGGCGGCATCTTGAAGCGCGTGGAATGGCGAGTAAAGTGCACTACTAAACTTCTATGGTAGGGCGAACAGAGACCCGATTAGATCATTTTATATTATGGTTAATTTAAGAATTCAGCAAAATTCGATCACTCTTGTTCAATTTACGTCGCTCGTATTTCAGATAGCGTACTGGGCTAGGCGGCATCTTAAAGCGCGTGGAATGGCGAGTAAAATGCACTATTAAACTTCTAGGCTAGGGCGAACAGAGACCAGATTAGATCATTTTACATTCTGGTTAATAAAATAATTCAGCGAAATTCTATCACCTTTGTTCAACTTTCGTCGCTCCTATTTCAGATAGCGTATTGGGCTAAGCGGCATCTCAAAGCGCATGAAATGGCGAGTAAAATGCACTATTAAACTTCTGGGGTAGGGCAAACAGAGACCCGATTAGATCATTTTATATTATGGTTAATTTAAGAATTCTGCGAAATTCTATCACATTTGTTCAATTAACGTCGCTCCTATTTCAGATAGCATATTGGGCTAAGCGGCATCTGAAAGCGCACGAAATGGCGAGTAAAATGCCCTATTAAACTTCTAGGGTAGGGCAAACAGAGACCCGATTAGAACACTTTACATTAAGGTTAATATAAGAATTCAGCGAAAGTCTCTCACATTTGTTCAATTTACGTCGCTGATATTTCAGATAGCGTATTGGGCTAAGCGGCATCTCAATGCGCATGAAATGGCGAGTAAAATGCACTATTAAACTTCTAGGATAAGGCAAACAGAGACCCGATTCGATCATTTTATATTACGGTTAATATAAGAATGCAGCGTAATTCTATCACATTTGTTCAATTTACGCCGCTCCAATTTCAGATAGCGTACTGGGATAGGCGGCATCTTAAAGCCTGTGGAAAGCCGAGCTAAATGCACTATTAAACTTCTATGATAGGGCAATCAGAGACCCGACTAGATCATTTTATATTTTGGTTAATATAAGAATACAGCGAAATTCTATCACATTTGTTCAATTTACGTCGCTCCTATTACAGATAGCTTATTGGGCTAAGCGGCATCTCAAAGCGCATGAAATGACGAGTGAAATGCACTATTAAACTTCTAGGGTACGGCGAACTAAGATCCGATTAGATCATTTTACATTAAGGTTAATATAAGAATTCAGCGAAATTCTATCACATTTGTTCAATTAACGTCGCTCCTATTTCAGATAGCATATGGGGCTAAGCGGCATCTGAAAGCGCACGAAATGGCGAGTAAAATGCCCTATTAAACTTCTAGGGTAGGGCAAACAGAGACCCGATTAGAACACTTTACATTAAGGTTAATATAAGAATTCAGCGAAAGTCTCTCACATTTGTTCAATTTACGTCGCTGATATTTCAGATAGCGTATTGGGCTAAGCGGCATCTCAATGCGCATGAAATGGCGAGTAAAATGCACTATTAAACTTCTAGGATAAGGCAAACAGAGACCCGATTCGATCATTTTATGTTACGGTTAATATAAGAATTCAGCGTAATTCTATCACATTTGTTCAATTTACGTCGCTCCAATTTCAGATAGCGTACTGGGCTAGGCGGCATCTTAAAGCGTGTGGATAGGCGAGCTAAATGCACTATTAAACTTCTATGATAGGGCAATCAGAGACCCGACTAGTTCATTTTATATTTTGGTTAATATAAGAATTCAGCGAAATTCTATCACATTTGTGCAATTTACGTCGCTCCTATTTCAGATAGCTTATTGGGCTAAGCGGCAAATCAAAGCGCATGAAATGACGAGTGAAATGCACTATTAATCTTCTAGAGTATGGCGAACAGAGACCCGATTAGAACACTTTACATTAAGGTTAATATAAGAATTCAGCGAAAGTCTCTCACATTTGTTCAATTTACGTCGCTGATATTTCAGATAGCGTATTGGGCTAAGCGGCATCTCAATGCGCATGAAATGGCGAGTAAAATGCACTATTAAACTTCTAGGATAAGGCAAACAGAGACCCGATTCGATCATTTTATATTACGGTTAATATAAGAATGCAGCGTAATTCTATCACATTTGTTCAATTTACGTCGCTCCAATTTCAGATAGCGTACTGGGATAGGCGGCATCTTAAAGCCTGTGGAAAGCCGAGCTAAATGCACTATTAAACTTCTATGATAGGGCAATCAGAGACCCGACTAGATCATTTTATATTTTGGTTAATATAAGAATTCAGCGAAATTCTATCACATTTGTTCAATTTACGTCGCTCCTATTACAGATAGCTTATTGGGCTAAGCGGCATCTCAAAGCGCATGAAATGACGAGTGAAATGCACTATTAAACTTCTAGGGTACGGCGAACTAAGATCCGATTAGATCATTTTACATTAAGGTTAATATAAGAATTCAGCGAAATTCTATCACATTTGTTCAATTTACGTCGCTCATATTTCAGATAGCATATTGGGCTAAGCGGCATCTGAAAGCGCACGAAATGGCGAGTAAAATGCCCTATTAAACTTCTAGGGTAGGGCAAACAGAGACCTGATTAGATCATTTTATATTTTGGTTAATATAAGAATTCGGCGTAATTCTATCACATTTGTTCAATTTACGTCGCTCCTATTACAGATAGCTTATTGGGCTAAGCGGCATCTCAAAGCGCATGAAATGACGAGTGAAATGCACTATTAAACTTCTAGGGTACGGCGAACTAAGATCCGATTAGATCATTTTACATTAAGGTTAATATAAGAATTCAGCGAAATTCTATCACATTTGTTCAATTTACGTCGCTCATATTTCAGATAGCATATTGGGCTAAGCGGCATCTGAAAGCGCACGAAATGGCGAGTAAAATGCCCTATTAAACTTCTAGGGTAGGGCAAACAGAGACCGGATAAGATCATTTCATATTATGGTTAATTTAAGAATTCAGCGAAACTCTATCATATTTGTTCAATTTACGTCGCTCCTATTTCAGATAGCGTATTGGGCTAAGCGGCATCTCAAAGCACATGAAATGGCGAGTAAAATGCACTATTAAACTTCTAGGGTAGGTCGAACAGATACCCGATTAGATCATTTTATATTATGGTTAATTTAAGAATTCAGTGAAATTCTTTCACACTTGTTCAATTTACGTCGCTCCTATTTCAGATAGCGTATTGGGCTAAGCGGCATTTCAAAGCGCATGAAATTGCGAGTAAAATGCCCTATTAAACTTCTGGGATAAGTCAAACAGAGACCCGATTAGATCATTTTATATTATGGTTAATTTAAGATGTCAGCAAAATTTTATCACATTTGTTCAATTTACGTCGCTCCTATTTCAGATAGCGTACTGGGCTAGGCGGCATCTTAAAGCGCGTGGAATGGCCAGTAGAATGCACTACTAAACTTCAATGATAGGGCAATCAGAGACCCGATTAGATCATTTTATATTTTGTTTAATATAAGATTTCAGGGAAATTCTATCACATTTGTTCAATTTACGTCGCTCCTATGTCAGATAACGTGTTGGGCTAAGCGGCATCTCAAAGCGCATGAAATGGCGAGTAAAATGCACAATTAAACTACTAGGGTAGGGCAAACAGAGACCGGATTAGATAATTTTATATTACGGTTAATATAATAATTCAGCGTAATTCTATCACATTTGTTCAACTTACGTCGCTCCTATTTCAGATAGCGTACTGGGCTAGGCGGCGTCTCAAAGCGCATGAAATGACGAGTGAAATGCACTATTAAACTTCTATGATAGGGCAAACAGAGACCCGATTAGATCATTTTATATTATGGTTAATTTAAGAATTCAGCAAAATTCTATCACACTTGTTCAATTTACTTCGTTCCTATTTCAGATAGCGTACTGGGCTAGGCGACATCTTAAAGCGCGTGAAATGACCAGTAAAATGCACTATTAAACTTCTAGGGTAGGGCAAACAGAGACCCCATTAGATCATTTTTTATTATGGTTAATTTAAGAATTCAGCCAAATTCTATCACATTTGTTCAATTTACGTCGCTCCAATTTCAGACAGCTTATTGGGCTAAGAGGCATCTCAAAGCGCATGAAATGACGAGTGAAATGAACTATGAAATTTCTAGGATAAGGCAAACAGAGACCCGATTAGATCATTTTATATTACGGTTAATATAAGAATTCAGCGTAATTCTATCACATTTGTTCAATTTACGTCGCTGATATTTCAGATAGCGTATTGGGCTAAGCGGCATCTCAAAGCGCAAGAAATGGCGAGTAAAATGCACTATTAAACTTCTAGGGAAGGGCAAACAGAGACCCGATAAGATCATTTTATATTATGGTTAATTTAAGAATTCGGCGAAACTCTATCATATTTATTCAATTTACGTCGCTCCTATTTCAGATAGCGTATTGGGCTAAGCGGCATCTCAAAGCGCATGAAATGGCGAGTAAAATGCACTATTAAACTTCTAGGGTACGGCAAGCAGAGACCCGATTACATCATCTAATATTATGGTTAATTTAAGAATTCAGCAAAATTCTATCACATTTGTTCAATTTACGTCGAACCTATTTCAGATAGCGTATTGGGCTAAGCGGCATCTCAAAGCACATGAAATGGCGAGTAAAATGCACTATTAAACTTCTAGGGTAGGTCAAACAGATACCCGATTAGATCATTTTAAATTATGGTTAATGTAAGAATTCAGTGAAATTCTTTCACACTTGTTCAATTTACGTCGCTCCTATTTCAGATAGCGTATTGGGCTAAGCGGCATTTCAAAGCGCATGAAATTGCGAGTAAAATGCCCTATTAAACTTCTAGGATAAGTCAAACAGAGACCCGATTAGATCATTTTATATTATGGTTAATTTAAGATGTCAGCAAAATTTTATCACATTTGTTCAATTTACGTCGCTCCTATTTCAGATAGCGTACTGGGCTAGGCGGCATCTTAAAGCGCGTGGAATGGCCAGTAGAATGCACTACTAAACTTCAATGATAGGGCAATCAGAGACCCGATTAGATCATTTTATATTTTGTTTAATATAAGATTTCAGGGAAATTCTATCACATTTGTTCAATTTACGTCGCTCCTATGTCAGATAGCGTGTTGGGCTAAGCGGCATCTCAAAGCGCATGAAATGGCGAGTAAAATGCAATAGTAAACTTCTGGGATAAGGCAAACAGAGACCCGATTAGATCATTTTATATTTTGGTTCATATAAGAATTCAGCGAAATTCTATCACATTTGTTCAACTTACGTCGCTCCTATTTCAGATAGCGTATTGGGATAAGCGGCATCTCAAACCGCATGAAATGGCGAGTAAAATGCACAATTAAACTACTAGGGTAGGGCAAACAGAGACCCGATTAGATCATTTTATATTGTGGTTAATTTAAGCATTCAGCAAAATTCTATCACATTTGTTCAATTTACGTCGCTCCTATTTCAGATAGCGTATTGGGCTAAGCGGCATCTCAAAGCGCATGAAATGGCGAGTAAAATGCACTATCAAACTTCTAGGATAAGGCAAACAGAGACCCGATTAGATCATTTTATATTACGGTTAATATAAGAATTCAGCGTAATTCTATCACATTTGTTCAACTTACGTCGCTCCTATTTCAGGTAGCGTACTGGGCTAGGCGGCACCTTAAAGCGCGTGGAATGGCGCGTGAAATGCACAATTAGACTTCTATGGTAGGGCGAACAGAGACACGATTAGATCATTTTACATTAAGCTTAATATAAGAATTCAGGGAAATTCTATCACATTTGTTCAATTTACGTCGCTCCTATTCCAGATAGCGTATTGGGCTATGCGGCAGCTTAAAGCACATGAAATGGCGAGTAAAATGCACTATCAAACGTCTATGATAGGGCAAACAGAGGCCCGATTACATCATTTTATATTACGGTTAATATAAGAATTCAGCGTAATTCTATCACATTTGTTCAACTTACGTCGCTCCTATTTCAGGTAGCGTATTGGGCTAGGCGGCATCTCAAAGCGCATGAAATGACGAGTGAAATGCACTATTAAACTTCTAGGGTAGGGCAATCAGTGACCCGATTAGATCATTTTATATTATAGTTAATTTAAGAATTCAGCGAAATTCTATCACATTTGTTCCATTTACGTCGCTCCTATTTCAGATAGCGTATTGGGCTAAGCGGCATCTCTAAGCGCATGAAATGGCGAGTAAAATGCAATACTAAACTTCTAGGATAAGGCAAACAGAGACCCGATTAGATCATTTTATATTACGGTTAATATAAGAATTCAGCGTAATTCTATCACATTTGTTCAACTTACGTCGCTCCTAATTTAGATAGCGTACTGAGCTAGGCGGCATCTTAAAGCGCGTGGAATGGCGAGTAAAATGCACTGCTAAACTTCTATGATAGGGCAATCAGAGACCCGATTAGATCATTTTATATTTTGTTTAATATAAGATTTCAGGGAAATTCTATCACATTTGTTCAATTTACGTAGCTCCTATTTCAGATAGCGTATTGGGCTAAGCGGCGTCTCAAAGCGCATGAAATGGCGAGTAAAATGCACTATTAGATTTCTATGGTAGGGCGTACAGAGACCCGATTAGATCATTTTATATTATGGTTAATTTAAGAATTCAGCAAAATTCTATCACATTTGTTCAATTTACGTCGCTCCTATTTCAGATAGCGTATTGGGATAAGCGGCATCTCAAAGCGCATGAAATGGCGAGTAAAATGCACAATTAAACTACTAGGGTAGGGCAAACAGAGACCCGATTAGATCATTTTATATTGTGGTTAATTTAAGCATTCAGCAAAATTCTATCACATTTGTTCAATTTACGTCGCTCCTATTTCAGATAGCGTATTGGGCTAAGCGGCATCTCAAAGCGCATGAAATGGCGAGTAAAATGCACTATCAAACTTCTAGGATAAGGCAAACAGAGACCGGATTAGATCATTTTATATTACGGTTAATATAAGAATTCAGCGTAATTCTATCACATTTGTTCAACTTACGTCGCTCCTATTTCAGGTAGCGTACTGGGCTAGGCGGCATCTTAAAGCGCGTGGAATGGCGAGTAAAATGCACTATTAAACTTCTAGGATAAGGCAAACAGAGACCTGATTAGATCATTTTATATTACGGTTAATATAAGAATTCGGCGTAATTCTATCACATTTGTTCAATTTACGTCGCTGCTATTCCAGATATCTTATTGTGCTTAGCGGCATCTCAAAGCGCATGAAATGACGAGTAAAATCCACTGTTAATCTTCTAGGGTATGGCGAACAGAGACCCGATTAGAACACTTTACATTAAGGTTAATATAAGAATTCAGCGAAAGTCTCTCACATTTGTTCAATTTACGTCGCTGATATTTCAGATAGCGTATTGGGCTAAGCGGCATCTCAATGCGCATGAAATGGCGAGTAAAATGCACTATTAAACTTCTAGGATAAGGCAAACAGAGACCCGATTCGATCATTTTATATTGCGGTTAATATAAGAATGCAGCGTAATTCTATCACATTTGTTCAATTTACGTCGCTCCAATTTCAGATAGCGTACTGGGATAGGCGGCATCTTAAAGCCTGTGGAAAGCCGAGCTAAATGCACTATTAAACTTTTATGATAGGGCAATCAGAGACCCGACTAGATCATTTTATATTTTGGTTAATATAAGAATTCAGCGAAATTCTATCACATTTGTTCAATTTACGTCGCTCCTATTACAGATAGCTTATTGGGCTAAGCGGCATCTCAAAGCGCATGAAATGACGAGTGAAATGCACTATTAAACTTCTAGGGTACGGCGAACTAAGATCCGATTAGATGATTTTACATTAAGGTTAATATAAGAATTCAGCGAAATTCTATCACATTTGTTCAATTTACGTCGCTCATATTTCAGATAGCATATTGGGCTAAGCGGCATCTGAAAGCGCACGAAATGGCGAGTAAAATGCCCTATTAAACTTCTAGGGTAGGGCAAACAGAGACCTGATTAGATCATTTTATATTTTGGTTAATATAAGAATTCACCGAAATTCTATCACATTTGTTCAACTTATTTCGCTCCTATTTCAGATAGCGTATTGGGCTAAGCGGCATCTCAAAGCGCATGAAATGACGAGTGAAATGCACTATTAATCATCAAGGGTAGGGCGAACAGAGGCCCGATTAGAACATTTTACATTAAGGTTAATATAAGAATTCAGCGAAATTCTCTCACATTTGTTCAATTAACGTCGCTCCTATTTCAGATAGCTTTTTGGGCAAAGCGGCATCTCAAAGCGCAAGAAATGGCGAGTAAAATGCACTACTAAACTTCTAGGGTAGGCCAAACAGAGACCCGATTAGATCATTTTATGTTATGGTTAATTTAAGAATTCAGCGAAATTCTATCACATTTGTTCAATTCACGTCGCCCCTATTTCAGATAGCGTATTGGGCTAAGCGGCATCTTAAAGCGCGTGGAATGGCGAGTAAAATGCACTATTAAACTTCTATGATAGGGCGAACAGAGACAAGATTAGATCATTTTATATTTTGGTTAATATAAGAATTCAGCGAAATTCTATCACATTTGTTCAACTTACGTCGCTCCTATTTCAGATAGCGTATTGGGCTAAGCGGCATCTCAAAGCGCATGAAATGGCGAGTAAAATGCACTATTAAACTTCTAGGGTAGGGCAAACAGAGACCCGATTAGATCATTTTATATTATGGTTAATTTAAGAATTCTGCGAAATTCTATCACATTTGTTCAATTAACGTCGCTCCTATTTCAGATAGCATATTGGGCTAAGCGGCATCTGAAAGCGCACGAAATGGCGAGTAAAATGCCCTATTAAACTTCTAGGGTAGGCCAAACAGAGACCCGATTAGATCATTTTATGTTATGGTTAATTTAAGAATTCAGCGAAATTCTATCACATTTGTTCAATTTACGTCGCCCCTATTTCAGATAGCGTATTGGGCTAAGCGGCATCTTAAAGCGCGTGGAATGGCGAGTAAAATGCACTATTAAACTTCTATGATAGGGCGAACAGAGACCCGATTAGATCATTTTACAATATGGTTCATAAAAGAATTCAGCGTAATTCTATCACATTTGTTCAACGTACGTCGCTCCTATTTCAGATAGCGTACTGGGCTAGACGGCATCTTAAAGCGCGTGGAATGGCGGGTAAAATGCACTATTAAACTTCTATGATAGGGCTATCAGAGACAAGATTAGATCATTTTATATTTTGGTTAATATAAGAATTCAGCGAAATTCTATCACATTTGTTCAACTTACGTCGCTCCTATTTCAGATAGCGTATTGGGCTAAGCGGCATCTCAAAGCGCATGAAATGACGAGTGAAATGCACTATTAAACTTCTAGGATAAGGCAAACAGAGACCCGATTAGATCATTTTATATTTTGGTTACTATAAGAATTCAGCGAAATACTATCACATCTGTTCAATTTACGTCGCTCCTATTTCAGATAGCTAATTGGGCAAAGCGGCATCTCAAAGCGCATGAAATGGCGAGTAAAATGCACTATTAAACTTCTAGGGTAAGGCAAACAGAGACCCGATTAGATCATTTTATATTATGGTTAATTTAAGAATTCAGCCAAATACTATCACATTTGTTCAATTTACGTCGCTCCTATTTCAGATAGCTAATTGGGCAAAGCGGCATCTCAAAGTGCATGAAATGACGAGTGAAATGCACTATTAATCTTCTAGGGTACGGCGAACAGAGACCCGATTAGAACACTTTACATTAAGGTTAATATAAGAATTCAGCGAAAGTCTCTCACATTTGTTCAATTTACGTCGCTGATATTTCAGATAGCGTATTGGGCTAAGCGGCATCTCAATGCGCATGAAATGGCGAGTAAAATGCACTATTAAACTTCTAGGATAAGGCAAACAGAGACCCGATTCGATCATTTTATATTACGGTTAATATAAGAATTCAGCGTAATTCTATCACATTTGTTCAATTTACGTCGCTCCAATTTCAGATAGCGTACTGGGCTAGGCGGCATCTTAAAGCGTGTGGATAGGCGAGCTAAATGCACTATTAAACTTCTATGATAGGGCAATCAGAGACCCGACTAGTTCATTTTATATTTTGGTTAATATAAGAATTCAGCGAAATTCTATCACATTTGTTCAATTTACGTCGCTCCTATTTCAGATAGCTTATTGGGCTAAGCGGCATCTCAAAGCGCATGAAATGACGAGTGAAATGCACTATTAAACTTCTAGGGTACGGCGAACAAAGATCCGATTAGATCATTTTACATTAAGGTTAATATAAGAATTTAGCGAAATTCTATCACATTTGTTCAATTTACGTCGCTCATATTTCAGATAGCATATTGGGCTAATCGGCATCTGAAAGCGCACGAAATGGCGAGTAAAATGCCCTATTAAACTTCTAGGGTAGGGCAAACAGAGACCGGATAAGATCATTTCATATTATGGTTAATTTAAGAATTCAGCGAAACTCTATCATATTTGTTCAATTTACGTCGCTCCTATTTCAGATAGCGTATTGGGCTAAGCGGCATCTCAAAGCACATGAAATGGCGAGTAAAATGCACTATTAAACTTCTAGGGTAGGTCGAACAGATACCCGATTAGATCATTTTATATTATGGTTAATTTAAGAATTCAGTGAAATTCTTTCACACTTGTTCAATTTACGTCGCTCCTATTTCAGATAGCGTATTGGGCTAAGCGGCATTTCAAAGCGCATGAAATTGCGAGTAAAATGCCCTATTAAACTTCTGGGATAAGTCAAACAGAGACCCGATTAGATCATTTTATATTATGGTTAATTTAAGATGTCAGCAAAATTTTATCAC
Organism: Macropis europaea; assembly: GCA_916610135.2. Classification (NCBI taxonomy): domain Eukaryota; kingdom Metazoa; phylum Arthropoda; class Insecta; order Hymenoptera; family Melittidae; genus Macropis; species Macropis europaea. Next base: position 43,620 of record CAKAJE020000149.1, on the reverse strand, counting down.
ATTTGTTCAATTTACGTCGCTCCTATTTCAGATAGCGTACTGGGCTAGGCGGCATCTTAAAGCGCGTGGAATGGCCAGTAGAATGCACTACTAAACTTCAATGATAGGGCAATCAGAGACCCGATTAGATCATTTTATATTTTGTTTAATATAAGATTTCAGGGAAATTCTATCACATTTGTTCAATTTACGTCGCTCCTATGTCAGATAACGTGTTGGGCTAAGCGGCATCTCAAAGCGAATGAAATGGCGAGTAAAATGCAATACTAAACTTCTAGGATAAGGCAAACAGAGACCCGATTAGATCATTTTATATTTTGGTTCATATAAGAATTCAGCGAAATTCTATCACATTTGTTCTGTAGCAGCTACGGCACTGCTACCACATCCCTGCCGTGAAAGATCGAGATATTACCCTCGCTTAGTTTCTTTTCTTTAAATGCTTACGGTCTATCTTTCTTTAAAAGTGTACGAACACAGGCGCGTCGTAGACCGGCAACGGACGACGGTTGCCGATTGCGCGACGAGTTTTTTCTGTTGTTTTCTGACCGCGCGCCGTGGTCACTATACGAGAACACGAGGCAGAACCTCTTGCGACTCACCACGTGTACGACCGTGCGACGCAGACAATACCTGTTCTTATTCTGTTATATTAATTGTAAATAAATTGAGCGTGTAACGCAAATCGGAGTTATCCATTACGCACACCATACACCTCAATTATTGGTGACCCCGACGTGATCGCGACGTGATCGTGAAGTGATTGTGATCGTGATCGTGATCGTGACAAGACAATTTTTTTTTTCTCTTCTCTCCATCGACTGTATTTTTTTTAAAGACTTCCGTGAACTTTTTATACAATAGTGTAATTCGCGCAGAACTGCTAAAAGTGTAAGTGATCTCTCCGCTGAAGCAGCAATACAGCCATGAACGCGGATATCCCTGCCAACGCCTCCACGAGCAGAGCGTCGATAGAAAGAGTCGCCGTTCGTATACCGGATTTTTGTCCTAGCGATCCGGAAATGTGGTTCAGCATGGTGGAAAGGAGTTTCGAGGTATCCGGAGTGACCACCGACAGCACCAGGTTCGGGTATATCCTGAGTGCCCTGGATCCACGCTACGCCACAGAGGTTCGAGACATAATAATGAACCCGCCAGCGACCGGTCAGTATGAAAAACTTAAAACCGAGCTGATCCGACGTTTGAGCGTGTCTCAAGAGCAGAAGACGCGACGCCTCCTGAAGCATGAGGAAATCGGCGATCGGAAACCTTCGCAATTTTTGAGGCATCTGCGCAGCCTAGCCGGGACGCAAGTATCCGACGCCTTATTGCGAACCCTTTGGCTAGGGAGGTTACCGACGAGCACGCAGGTAATTTTAGCCACGCAGAAGGACACGGAACTGGACAAAGTGGCCGAGCTGGCGGACGCTATCACCGATACCAGGCCTCATCGCCATCAAATTGCCGAAGCGTCACCCCCGGCGCCGCAGGAAATCGACGCAGGTAGGTCCCTCGAGGCTTTATTGCAATTGAAAATGTCGCAGCTCGCTCTGTCGCTACGAGAAGAAATAGCGGCGCTTCGTCAAGAAATGACGAGCGATCGTACCTCGCGGAGAGATAGGGAGCCTCGATCCCGTTCACGTCCTCGGAGCCGTTCTGGATCTCGATCGAGGAAGCGCACACATGGCAAGGATGGAATTTGCTGGTACCACTGGAGTTTCGGTACCGACGCAAGGGACTGCATTAAGCCGTGCACCTTCCAGGCGGGAAACATTCCGGGCAGTCGTTAACGACGGCTAGCGACCCCAGCCCGACTTTACGCCGTCTCTTCGTCATCGATCACGACACGAAGACGCAATTTTTGGTCGACACAGGCGCCGACCTCTGTGTTTTTCCACGAGCAATGATCCGAGGACGGCGCGAAAAATCATCCTACGAGCTTTCCGCAGCGAATGGCACCACCATCGCAACGTACGGGACTACGACTTTAACTCTCAATTTAGGGTTACGTCGGGTTTTCACATGGAGATTCGTAATAGAGATCTCCAGGCCCATAATCGGGGTCGATTTCCTCGCTCACTTCGGACTAATGGTAGACGTTCGCAATCGCCGTCTCTTAGATCAAGTGACGTCTCTCTCGACACGAGGAATGCCTGCCCGCGAAGCCGTCCCGAGCATCAAAACAGTCTTCGGGGAATCCGCTTATCATGTTCTACTCCAGCGATTTCCCGAAATTACGAAACCGGAAGGAACACCTTCCGAACCAAAACACAGCACGATGCACCACATTCGTACTGCACCAGGTCCACCTGTTACCTGCAAACCACGGCGTCTTGCACCAGGTAGGCTACAGGCAGCCAAAAAGGAATTTGAAACCATGTCGCGATTAGGAACAACCCGACCGTCGGAGAGTAGCTGGTCGTCACCTTTGCACATGGTACCCAAAAAAGGAAGTGACGAATGGAGACCATGTGGCGATTATCGTGCTCTCAACGCCAGGACCTTGCCGGACCGATATCCCGTCAGGCATATTGAAGATTTTACACAAACTTTGCGGGGTAAGAAAATTTTTTCTACCATTGATCTCGTTCGAGCTTACAACCAAATCCCCGTTGCACCCGAAGATATTCCGAAGACAGCTATTACCACTCCTTTCGGATTATTCGAATTTCCGTTCATGTCGTTTGGGTTACGCAACGCGGCTCAAACCTTTCAGCGCTTTATCGATGAAGCGTTGCGAGGTTTGAACTTTTGTTTCGCATACATTGACGACATACTGGTGGCTTCAACATCCGAAGAGGAACACCTTCAACACCTCAAGATAGTTTTTGAACGGCTAAAACAATACGGTATAGTGATAAATACTGCAAAATGTATCTTCAGAAGGACGGAGTTAAAATTTTTAGGCTACCTGGTGTCGGAATCAGGCACCCGACCATCCACCGAAAAGGTTGAGGCCATTTTAAAGTACCCACGGCCGACCACAGCGAAACAATTACGGCAGTTTTTAGGTATGGTAAATTTTTATAGACGTTTCATACCTAAAGCCGCACAGGTACATGCACCTCTGAACGACATGCTGGCGGACAATATAAAAGGCAGCTCCCTGTAAATTGGACACCAGACGCCACCGCAGCATTTGAAGACTCTAAAAAGGCGTTAGTAGAGGCTACTCTACTAACACACCCTGAAATCGACGCACCATTGGCCATCATATGCGACGCCTCGAATTCTGCTGTTGGCGCCGCGCTTCAACAACGCATCGGTGATAATTGGGAACCGCTGGGTTTCTTTTCAAAAAAACTCAGCTCAACGGAACAGAAATACGCTACATACGACAGAGAATTACTCGCTATCTACCTCGCAGTCAAATATTTCCGTCATATGATCGAGGGAAGAACTTTCACTATCTTCACAGACCACAAACCAATCATTTACGCTTTCCAACAGAAACCAGAAAAATTCACCACAAGACAATTTCGATATCTCAGCTTCATTAGTGAATTCTCAACGGACATCCGCCACGTAGCAGGTCGAGATAACGTTGTCGCCGATGCGTTGTCAAGAGTGGACGAAATCGAAGAGACTTTGGGTTTTGAAATGCTGGCCAAATCGCAAGAAGAAGACGAGGAATTACTGACGTACTTACAAGGCAACACCGGTTTGAATTTAAAACGCATATCCATTCCGGGAAGTACACAACAAATTTACTGCGACATATCTACAGACACCGTTCGCCCTTTCCTCACAAAATCGTTTCGTCAAACTGCATTCAACGCACTACACAAAATATCGCATCCAGGAATCAACGCCACTGTCAAACTGATCACGCAAAGGTACGTTTGGCCATCGATCAAAACAGACTGCAGAAGATGGGCCCGGAACTGTATCCAATGTCAACGCTCCAAGATCACCAGGCACGTATCAGCACCCCTCGGTTCTTTTTCGCGACCATCGGCGAGGTTCGAACATGTTCATTTGGACATTGTCATCCTACCTGTCTCCGAAGGATACAGATATTGCCTTACCTGCGTGGATCGCTTTACGCGCTGGCCTGAGGCAATACCTCTCCGCGACCAGGAAGCAGCCACAGTAGCTCGAGCCTTTTACGAGGGGTGGATTGTTCGGTTTGGAACGCCGCTAAGGATCACCACGGACCAAGGTAGACAATTTGAGTCCAATCTTTTTAAACAATTAAGTTTGTTAACAGGTAGCAGACATCTAAGAACTACGGCATATCACCCGGCGGCTAATGGGATGGTGGAAAGGTTCCACCGTCAGTTAAAGGCAGCCATACGTTGCCATGAAAATCAACGTTGGACAGAGATTCTTCCCACCACGTTGCTGGGTATTCGTTCAGCCTGGAGGGAAGATTTACAAGCAACGACAGCAGAGTTGGTGTACGGCGAACCATTGCGACTTCCTGGAGAATTCCTGTCTCCGCGTCCAGGTGAAGCTGACACTGACGCAACTTCATTTGTAAAGGAACTGCGACAACATTTCCAGGATCTGAGCCCAGTCGCAGGTTCTCACCATGGGTCACGGCGGACCTTCGTGTACAAAGACCTTGCCAGTTCCGAGCATGTTTTCGTACGACACGACGCATCGAAAGGCATTCTACAACAACCTTATGATGGACCATATCGTGTCATTAGCCGCGGACATAAAACCTTTCTAATAGACCGTCAAGGAAAACATGTCACAATTTCAATCGAGAGGTTAAAACCTGCGTATATTGTAAGTGATCATTTAACACATAAAAATTGTAATAATTCCGACACAGAACCAAATGTATCTCGCGATATTGTAACACCACAATTTACCACCCGCGCAGGTAGGCGAGTACGATTTCTCGACAGATTTCAAGCTGGATTTTCGTGATTAGGTAAATCACTGGCAGGGGGGTGATGTAGCAGCTACGGCACTGCTACCACATCCCTGCCGTGAAAGATCGAGATATTACCCTCGCTTAGTTTCTTTTCTTTAAATGCTTACGGTCTATCTTTCTTTAAAAGTGTACGAACACAGGCGCGTCGTAGACCGGCAACGGACGACGGTTGCCGATTGCGCGACGAGTTTTTTCTGTTGTTTTCTGACCGCGCGCCGCGGTCACTATACGAGAACACGAGGCAGAACCTCTTGCGACTCACCACGTGTACGACCGTGCGACGCAGACAATACCTGTTCTTATTCTGTTATATTAATTGTAAATAAATTGAGCGTGTAACGCAAATCGGAGTTATCCATTACGCACACCATACACCTCAGTTCAACTTACGTCGCTCCTATTTCAGATAGCGTATTGGGATAAGCGGCATCTCAAAGCGCATGAAATGGCGAGTAAAATGCACAATTAAACTACTAGGGTAGGTCAAACAGATACCCGATTAGATCATTTTAAATTATGGTTAATGTAAGAATTCAGCGTAATTCTATCACATTTGTTCAACTTACGTCGCTCCTATTTCAGATAGCGTACTGGGCTAAGCGGCATTTCAAAGCGCATGAAATTGCGAGTAAAATGCCCTATTAAACTTCTAGGATAAGTCAAACAGAGACCCGATTAGATCATTTTATATTATGGTTAATTTAAGATGTCAGCAAAATTTTATCACATTTGTTCAATTTACGTCGCTCCTATTTCAGATAGCGTACTGGGCTAGGCGGCATCTTAAAGCGCGTGGAATGGCCAGTAGAATGCACTACTAAACTTCAATGATAGGGCAATCAGAGACCCGATTAGATCATTTTATATTTTGTTTAATATAAGATTTCAGGGAAATTCTATCACATTTGTTCAATCTACGTCGCTCCTATGTCAGATAGCGTGTTGGGCTAAGCGGCATCTCAAAGCGCATGAAATGGCGAGTAAAATGCAATACTAAACTTCTGGGATAAGGCAAACAGAGACCCGATTAGATCATTTTATATTTTGGTTCATATAAGAATTCAGCGAAATTCTATCACATTTGTTCAACTTACGTCGCTCCTATTTCAGATAGCGTATTGGGATAAGCGGCATCTCAAAGCGCATGAAATGGCGAGTAAAATGCACAAATAAACTACTAGGGTAGGGCAAACAGAGACCCGATTAGATCATTTTATATTGTGGTTAATTTAAGCATTCAGCAAAATTCTATCACATTTGTTCAATTTACGTCGCTCCTATTTCAGATAGCGTATTGGGCTAAGCGGCATCTCAAAGCGCATGAAATGGCGAGTAAAATGCACTATCAAACTTCTAGGATAAGGCAAACAGAGACCCGATTAGATCATTTTATATTACGGTTAATATAAGAATTCAGCGTAATTCTATCACATTTGTTCAACTTACGTCGCTCCTATTTCAGGTAGCGTACTGGGCTAGGCGGCACCTTAAAGCGCGTGGAATGGCGCGTAAAATGCACTACTAAACTTCTATGATAGGGCAATCAGAGACCCGATAAGATCATTTTATATTTTGTTTAATATAAGATTTCAGGGAAATTCTATCACATTTGTTCAATTTACGTCGCTCCTATTTCAGATAGCGTATTGGGCTAAGCGGCATCTCAAAGCGCATGAAATGGCGAGTGAAATGCACAATTAGACTTCTATGGTAGGGCGAACAGAGACACGATTAGATCATTTTACATTAAGCTTAATATAAGAATTCAGGGAAATTCTATCACATTTGTTCAATTTACGTCGCTCCTATTCCAGATAGCGTATTGGGCTATGCGGCAGCTTAAAGCACATGAAATGGCGAGTAAAATGCACTATCAAACGTCTATGATAGGACAAACAGAGGCCCGATTACATCATTTTATATTACGGTTAATATAAGAATTCAGCGTAATTCTATCACATTTGTTCAACTTACGTAGCTCCTATTTCAGATACCATACTGGGCTAGGCGGCATCATAAAGCGCGTGGAATGGCGAGTACAATGCACTACTAAATTTCTATGATAGGGAAATCAGAGACCCGATTAGATCATTTTATATTTTGTTTAATATAAGATTTCAGGGAAATTATATCGCATTTGTTCAATTTACGTCGCTCCTATTTCAGATAGCGTATTCGGCTATGCGGCATCTCAAAGCGCATGAAATGGCGAATAAAATGCACTCTTAAACTTCTATGATAGGGCAAACAGAGGCCCGATTACATCATTTTATATTACGGTTAATATAAGATTTCAGGGAAATTCTATCGCATTTGTTCAATTTGCGTCGCTCCTATTTCAGATAGCGTATTGGGCTAAGCGGCATCTCAAAGCGCATGAAATGGAGAATAAAATGCACTATTAAACTTCTAGGCTAGAGAGAACAGGGACCCGATTAGATCATTTTACATTATGGTTCATAAAAGAATTCAGCGCAATTCTATCACATTTTTTCGACTTACGTCGCTCCTATTTCAGATAGCGTATTGGGCTAAGCGGCAGCTCAAAGCGCATGAAATGGCGAGTAAAATGCAATATTAAGCTTCTAGGGTACGGCAAACAGACACCCGATTAGATCATTTTATATTATGGTTAATTTAAGAATTCAGCAAAATTCTATCACATTTGTTCAATTTACGTCGCTCCTATTTCAGATACCGTACTGGTCTCGGCGGCATCTTAAAGCGCGTGGAATGGCGAGTGAAATGCACTATTAGACTTCTATGGTAGGGCGAACAGAGACCCGATTAGATCATTTTATATTATGGTTAATTTAAGAATTCAGCAAAATTCTATCACATTTGTTCAATTTACGTCGCTCCTATTTCAGATAGCGTATTGGGCTAAGCGGCATCTCAAAGCGCATGAAATGGCGAGTCAAATGCACTATTAAACTTCTAGGGTAGGGCGTACAGAGACCCGATTAGATCATTTTATATTATGGTTAATTTAAGAATTCAGCAAAATTCGATCACTCTTGTTCAATTTACGTCGCTCGTATTTCAGATAGCGTACTGGGCTAGGCGGCATCTTAAAGCGCGTGGAATGGCGAGTAAAATGCACTATTAAACTTCTAGGCTAGGGCGAACAGAGACCAGATTAGATCATTTTACATTCTGGTTAATAAAATGATTCAGCGAAATTCTATCACCTTTGTTCAACTTTCGTCGCTCCTATTTCAGATAGCGTATTGGGCTAAGCGGCATCTCAAAGCGCATGAAATGGCGAGTAAAATGCACTATTAAACTTCTAGGGTAGGGCAAACAGAGACCCGATTAGGTCATTTTATATTATGGTTAATTTAAGAATACTGCGAAATTCTATCACATTTGTTCAATTAACGTCGCTCCTATTTCAGATAGCATATTGGGCTAAGCGGCATCTGAAAGCGCACGAAATGGCGAGTAAAATGCCCTATTAAACTTCTAGGGTAGGGCAAACAGAGACCCGATTAGAACACTTTACATTAAGGTTAATATAAGAATTCAGCGAAAGTCTCTCACATTTGTTCAATTTACGTCGCTCCTATTTCAGATAGCGTATTCGGCTATGCGGCATCTCAAAGCGCATGAAATGGCGAATAAAATGCACTCTTAAACTTCTATGATAGGGGAAACAGAGGCCCGATTACATCATTTTATATTACGGTTAATATAAGATTTCAGGGAAATTCTATCGCATTTGTTCAATTTGCGTCGCTCCTATTTCAGATAGCGTATTGGGCTAAGCGGCATCTCAAAGCGCATGAAATGGAGAATAAAATGCACTATTAAACTTCTAGGCTAGAGAGAACAGAGACCCGATTAGGTCATTTTACATTATGGTTCATAAAAGAATTCAGCGCAATTCTATCACATTTTTTCGACTTACGTCGCTCCTATTTCAGATAGCGTATTGGGCTAAGCGGCAGCTCAAAGCGCATGAAATGGCGAGTAAAATGCAATATTAAGCTTCTAGGGTACGGCAAACAGACACCCGATTAGATCATTTTATATTATGGTTAATTTAAGAATTCAGGGAAATTCTATCACATTTGTTCAATTTACGTCGCTCCTATTCCAGATAGCGTATTGGGCTATGCGGCAGCTTAGAGCACATGAAATGGCGAGTAAAATGCACTATCAAACGTCTATGATAGGGCAAACAGAGGCCCGATTACATCATTTTATATTACGGTTAATATAAGAATTCAGCGTAATTCTATCACATTTGTTCAACTTACGTAGCTCCTATTTCAGATACCATACTGGGCTAGGCGGCATCATAAAGCGCGTGGAATGGCGAGTACAATGCACTACTGAACTTCTATGATAGGGAAATCAGAGACCCGATTAGATCATTTTATATTTTGTTTAATATAAGATTTCAGGGAAATTCTATCGCATTTGTTCAATTTACGTCGCTCCTATTTCAGATAGCGTATTCGGCTATGCGGCATCTCAAAGCGCATGAAATGGCGAATAAAATGCACTCTTAAACTTCTATGATAGGGCAAACAGAGGCCCGATTACATCATTTTATATTACGGTTAATATAAGATTTCAGGGAAATTCTATCGCATTTGTTCAATTTGCGTCGTTCCTATTTCAGATAGCGTATTGGGCTAAGCGGCATCTCAAAGCGCATGAAATGGAGAATAAAATGCACTATTAAACTTCTAGGCTAGCGAGAACAGAGACCCGATTAGATCATTTTACATTATGGTTCATAAAAGAATTCAGCGCAATTCTATCACATTTTTTCGACTTACGTCGCTCCTATTTCAGATAGCGTATTGGGCTAAGCGGCAGCTCAAAGCGCATGAAATGGCGAGTAAAATGCAATATTAAGCTTCTAGGGTACGGCAAACAGACACCCGATTAGATCATTTTATATTATGGTTAATTTAAGAATTCAGCAAAATTCTAGCACATTTGTTCAATTTACGTCGCTCCTATTTCAGATACCGTACTGGGCTCGGCGGCATCTTAAAGCGCGTGGAATGGCGAGTGAAATGCACTATTAGACTTCTATGGTAGGGCGAACAGAGACCCGATTAGATCATTTTATATTATGGTTAATTTAAGAATTCAGCAAAATTCTATCACATTTGTTCAATTTACGTCGCTCCTATTTCAGATAGCGTATTGGGCTAAGCGGCATCTCAAAGCGCATGAAATGGCGAGTCAAATGCACTATTAAACTTCTAGGGTAGGGCAAGCAGAGACCCGATTACATCATCTAATATTATGGTTAATTTAAGAATTCAGCAAAATTCTATCACATTTGTTCAATTTACGTCGCTCCTATTTCAGATAGCGTATTGGGCTAAGCGGCATCTCAAAGCGCATGAAATGGCGAGTAAAATGCACTATCAAACTTCTAGGGTAGGGCAATCAGTGACCCGATTAGATCATTTTATATTTTGTTTAATATAAGATTTCAGGGAAATTCTATCACATTTGTTCAATTTACGTAGCTCCTATTTCAGATAGCGTATTGGGCTAAGCGGCATCTCAAAGCGCATGAAATGGCGAGTAAAATGCACTATTAGATTTCTATGGTAGGGCGTACAGAGACCCGATTAGATCATTTTATATTATGGTTAATTTAAGAATTCAGCAAAATTCTATCACATTTGTTCAATTTACGTCGCTCCTATTTCAGATAGCGTATTGGGATAAGCGGCATCTCAAAGCGCATGAAATGGCGAGTAAAATGCACAATTAAACTACTAGGGTAGGGCAAACAGAGACCCGATTAGATCATTTTATATTGTGGTTAATTTAAGCATTCAGCAAAATTCTATCACATTTGTTCAATTTACGTCGCTCCTATTTCAGATAGCGTATTGGGCTAAGCGGCATCTCAAAGCGCATGAAATGGCGAGTAAAATGCACTACCAAACTTCTAGGATAAGGCAAACAGAGACCGGATTAGATCATTTTATATTACGGTTAATATAAGAATTCAGCGTAATTCTATCACATTTGTTCAACTTACGTCGCTCCTATTTCAGGTAGCGTACTGGGCTAGGCGGCATCTTAAAGCGCGTGGAATGGCGAGTAAAATGCACTATTAAACTTCTAGGATAAGGCAAACAGAGACCTGATTAGATCATTTTATATTACGGTTAATATAAGAATTCGGCGTAATTCTATCCCATTTGTTCAATTTACGTCGCTGCTATTCCAGATAGCTTATTGTGCTTAGCGGCATCTCAAAGCGCATGAAATGGCGAGTAAAATGCACTATCAAACTTCTAGGGTAGGGCAATCAGTGACCCGATTAGATCATTTTACATTTTGTTTAATATAAGATTTCAGGGAAATTCTATCACATTTGTTCAATTTACGTAGCTCCTATTTCAGATAGCGTATTGGCCTAAGCGGCATCTCAAAGCGCATGAAATGGCGAGTAAAATGCACTATTAGATTTCTATGGTAGGGCGTACAGAGACCCGATTAGATCATTTTATATTATGGTTAATTTAAGAATTCAGCAAAATTCTATCACATTTGTTCAATTTACGTCGCTCCTATTTCAGATAGCGTATTGGGATAAGCGGCATCTCAAAGCGCATGAAATGGCGAGTAAAATGCACTATTAAACTTCTAGGGTAGGGCAAACAGAGACCCGATTAGATCATTTTATATTATGGTTAATTTAAGAATTCAGCGAAATTCTATCACATTTGTTCAATTTACGTCGCTCCTATTTCAGATAGCGTATTGGGCTAAGCGGCATCTGAAGGCGCATGAAATGGCGAGTAAAATGCACTATTAATCTTCTAGGGTAGGGCAAACAGAGACCCGATTAGAACACTTTACATTAAGGTTAATATAAGAATTCAGCGAAAGTCTTTCACATTTGTTCAATTTACGTCGCTCCAATTTCAGGTAGCGTACTGGGCTAGGCGGCATCTTAAAGCGCGTGGAATGGCGAGTAAAATGCACTATTAAACTTCTAGGATAAGGCAAACAGAGACCCGATTAGATCATTTTATATTACGGTTAATATAAGAATGCAGCGTAATTCTATCACATTTGTTCAATTTACGTCGCTCCAATTTCAGATAGCGTACTGGGATAGGCGGCATCTTAAAGCCTGTGGAAAGCCGAGCTAAATGCACTATTAAACTTCTATGATAGGGCAATCAGAGACCCGACTAGATCATTTTATATTTTGGTTAATATAAGAATTCAGCGAAATTCTATCACATTTGTTCAATTTACGTCGCTCCTATTACAGATAGCGTATTGGGCTAAGCGGCATCCGAAGGCGCATGAAATGGCGAGTAAAATGCACTATTAATCTTCTAGGGTAGGGCAAACAGATACCCGATTAAATCATTTTATATTATGATTAATTTAAGATGTCAGCAAAATTTTATCACACTTGTTCAATTTACGTCGCTCCTATTTGAGATGGCGTACTGGGCTAGGCGGCATCTTGAAGCGCGTGGAATGGCGAGTAAAGTGCACTACTAAACTTCTATGGTAGGGCGAACAGAGACCCGATTAGATCGTTTTATATTATGGTTAATTTAAGAATTCAGCAAAATTCTATCACCTTTGTTCAACTTTCGTCGCTCCTATTTCAGATAGCGTATTGGGCTAAGCGGCATCTCAAAGCGCATGAAATGGCGAGTAAAATGCACTATTAAACTTCTAGGGTAGGGCAAACAGAGACCCGATTAGATCATTTTATATTATGGTTAATTTAAGAATTCTGCGAAATTCTATCACATTTGTTCAATTAACGTCGCTCCTATTTCAGATAGCATATTGGGCTAAGCGGCATCTGAAAGCGCACGAAATGGCGAGTAAAATGCCCTATTAAACTTCTAGGGTAGGGCAAACAGAGACCCGATTAGAACACTTTACATTAAGGTTAATATAAGAATTCAGCGAAAGTCTATCACATTTGTTCAATTTACGTCGCTCCTATTTCAGATAGCGTATTCGGCTATGCGGCATCTCAAAGCGCATGAAATGGCGAATAAAATGCACTCTTAAACTTCTATGATAGGGGAAACAGAGGCCCGATTACATCATTTTATATTACGGTTAATATAAGATTTCAGGGAAATTCTATCGCATTGGTTCAATTTGCGTCGCTCCTATTTCAGATAGCGTATTGGGCTAAGCGGCATCTCAAAGCGCATGAAATGGAGAATAAAATGCACTATTAAACTTCTAGGCTAGAGAGAACAGAGACCCGATTAGATCATTTTACATTATGGTTCATAAAAGAATTCAGCGCAATTCTATCACATTTTTTCGACTTACGTCGCTCCTATTTCAGATAGCGTATTGGGCTAAGCGGCAGCTCAAAGCGCATGAAATGGCGAGTAAAATGCAATATTAAGCTTCTAGGGTACGGCAAACAGACACCCGATTAGATCATTTTATATTATGGTTAATTTAAGAATTCAGCAAAATTCTATCACATTTGTTCAATTTACGTCGCTCCTATTTCAGATACCGTACTGGGCTCGGCGGCATCTTAAAGCGCGTGGAATGGCGAGTGAAATGCACTATTAGACTTCTATGGTAGGGCGAACAGAGACCCGATTAGATCATTTTATATTATGGTTAATTTAAGAATTCAGCAAAATTCTATCACATTTGTTCAATTTACGTCGCTCCTATTTCAGATAGCGTATTGGGCTAAGCGGCATGTCAAAGCGCATGAAATGGCGAGTCAAATGCACTATTAAACTTCTAGGGTAGGGCAAGCAGAGACCCGATTACATCATCTAATATTATGGTTAATTTAAGAATTCAGCAAAATTCTATCACATTTGTTCAATTTACGTCGCTCCTATTTCAGATAGCGTATTGGGCTAAGCGGCATCTCAAAGCGCATGAAATGGCGAGTAAAATGCACTATCAAACTTCTAGGATAAGGCAAACAGAGACCCGATTAGATCATTTTATATTACGGTTAATATAAGAATTCAGCGTAATTCTATCACATTTGTTCAACTTACGTCGCTCCTATTTCGGGTAGCGTATTGGGCTAGGCGGCATCTCAAAGCGCATGAAATGACGAGTGAAATGCACTATTAAACTTCTAGGGTAGGGCAATCAGTGACCCGATTAGATCATTTTATATTATAGTTAATTTAAGAATTCAGCGAAATTCTATCACATTTGTTCCATTTACGTCGCTCCTATTTCAGATAGCGTATTGGGCTAAGCGGCATCTCTAAGCGCATGAAATGGCGAGTAAAATGCAATACTAAACTTCTAGGATAAGGCAAACAGAGACCCGATTAGATCATTTTATATTACGGTTAATATAAGAATTCAGCGTAATTCTATCACATTTGTTCAACTTACGTCGCTCCTAATTTAGATAGCGTACTGAGCTAGGCGGCATCTTAAAGCGCGTGGAATGGCGAGTAAAATGCACTGCTAAACTTCTATGATAGGGCAATCAGAGACCCGATTAGATCATTTTATATTTTGTTTAATATAAGATTTCAGGGAAATTCTATCACATTTGTTCAATTTACGTAGCTCCTATTTCAGATAGCGTATTGGGCTAAGCGGCATCTCAAAGCGCATGAAATGGCGAGTAAAATGCACTATTAGATTTCTATGGTAGGGCGTACAGAGACCCGATTAGATCATTTTATATTATGGTTAATTTAAGAATTCAGCAAAATTCTATCACATTTGTTCAATTTACGTCGCTCCTATTTCAGATAGCGTATTGGGATAAGCGGCATCTCAAAGCGCATGAAATGGCGAGTAAAATTCACTATCAAACTTCTAGGATAAGGCAAACAGAGACCGGATTAGATCATTTTATATTACGGTTAATATAAGAATTCAGCGTAATTCTATCACATTTGTTCAACTTACGTCGCTCCTATTTCAGGTAGCGTACTGGGCTAGGCGGCATCTTAAAGCGCGTGGAATGGCGAGTAAAATGCACTATTAAACTTCTAGGATAAGGCAAACAGAGACCTGATTAGATCATTTTATATTACGGTTAATATAAGAATTCGGCGTAATTCTATCACATTTGTTCAATTTACGTCGCTGCTATTCCAGATAGCTTATTGTGCTTAGCGGCATCTCAATGCGCATGAAATGACGAGTGAAATGCACTATTAAACTTCTAGGGTAGGGCAAACAGAGACCCGATTAGATCATTTTATATTATGGTTAATTTAAGAATTCAGCGAAATTCTATCACATTTGTTCAATTTACGTCGCTCCTATTTCAGATAGCGTATTGGGCTAAGCGGCATCTGAAGGCGCATGAAATGGCGAGTAAAATGCACTATTAAACTTCTAGGGTAGGGCAAACAGATACCCGATTAAATCATTTTATATTATGATTAATTTAAGATGTCAGCAAAATTTTATCACACTTGTTCAATTTACGTCGCTCCTATTTCAGATGGCGTACTGGGCTAGGCGGCATCTTGAAGCGCGTGGAATGGCGAGTAAAGTGCACTACTAAACTTCTATGGTAGGGCGAACAGAGACCCGATTAGATCATTTTATATTATGGTTAATTTAAGAATTCAGCAAAATTCGATCACTCTTGTTCAATTTACGTCGCTCGTATTTCAGATAGCGTACTGGGCTAGGCGGCATCTTAAAGCGCGTGGAATGGCGAGTAAAATGCACTATTAAACTTCTAGGCTAGGGCGAACAGAGACCAGATTAGATCATTTTACATTCTGGTTAATAAAATAATTCAGCGAAATTCTATCACCTTTGTTCAACTTTCGTCGCTCCTATTTCAGATAGCGTATTGGGCTAAGCGGCATCTCAAAGCGCATGAAATGGCGAGTAAAATGCACTATTAAACTTCTAGGGTAGGGCAAACAGAGACCCGATTAGATCATTTTATATTATGGTTAATTTAAGAATTCAGCGAAATTCTATCACATTTGTTCCATTTACGTCGCTCCTATTTCAGATAGCGTATTGGGCTAAGCGGCATCTCTAAGCGCATGAAATGGCGAGTAAAATGCAATACTAAACTTCTAGGATAAGGCAAACAGAGACCCGATTAGATCATTTTATATTACGGTTAATATAAGAATTCAGCGTAATTCTATCACATTTGTTCAACTTACGTCGCTCCTAATTTAGATAGCGTACTGAGCTAGGCGGCATCTTAAAGCGCGTGGAATGGCGAGTAAAATGCACTGCTAAACTTCTATGATAGGGCAATCAGAGACCCGATTAGATCATTTTATATTTTGTTTAATATAAGATTTCAGGGAAATTCTATCACATTTGTTCAATTTACGTAGCTCCTATTTCAGATAGCGTATTGGGCTAAGCGGCATCTCAAAGCGCATGAAATGGCGAGTAAAATGCACTATTAGATTTCTATGGTAGGGCGTACAGAGACCCGATTAGATCATTTTATATTATGGTTAATTTAAGAATTCAGCAAAATTCTATCACATTTGTTCAATTTACGTCGCTCCTATTTCAGATAGCGTATTGGGATAAGCGGCATCTCAAAGCGCATGAAATGGCGAGTAAAATGCACTATCAAACTTCTAGGATAAGGCAAACAGAGACCGGATTAGATCATTTTATATTACGGTTAATATAAGAATTCAGCGTAATTCTATCACATTTGTTCAACTTACGTCGCTCCTATTTCAGGTAGCGTACTGGGCTAGGCGGCATCTTAAAGCGCGTGGAATGGCGAGTAAAATGCACTATTAAACTTCTAGGATAAGGCAAACAGAGACCTGATTAGATCATTTTATATTACGGTTAATATAAGAATTCGGCGTAATTCTATCACATTTGTTCAATTTACGTCGCTGCTATTCCAGATAGCTTATTGTGCTTAGCGGCATCTCAAAGCGCATGAAATGACGAGTGAAATGCACTATTAAACTTCTAGGGTACGGCAAACAGAGACCCGATTAGATCATTTTATATTATGGTTAATTTAAGAATTCAGCGAAATTCTATCACATTTGTTCAATTTACGTCGCTCCTATTTCAGATAGCGTATTGGGCTAAGCGGCATCTGAAGGCGC
Source organism: Macropis europaea (assembly GCA_916610135.2). Taxonomy (NCBI): domain Eukaryota; kingdom Metazoa; phylum Arthropoda; class Insecta; order Hymenoptera; family Melittidae; genus Macropis; species Macropis europaea. The sequence continues at coordinate 26,676 of CAKAJE020000149.1, read as the reverse complement.
ATGAAATGGCGAGTAAAATGCACTATTAAACTTCTAGGGTAGGGCAAACAGATACCCGATTAAATCATTTTATATTATGATTAATTTAAGATGTCAGCAAAATTTTATCACACTTGTTCAATTTACGTCGCTCCTATTTCAGATGGCGTACTGGGCTAGGCGGCATCTTGAAGCTCGTGGAATGGCGAGTAAAGTGCACTACTAAACTTCTATGGTAGGGCGAACAGACACCCGATTAGATCATTTTATATTATGGTTAATTTAAGAATTCAGCAAAATTCGATCACTCTTGTTCAATTTACGTCGCACGTATTTCAGATAGCGTACTGGGCTAGGCGGCATCTTAAAGCGCGTGGAATGGCGAGTAAAATGCACTATTAAACTTCTAGGCTAGGGCGAACAGAGACCAGGTTAGATCATTTTACATTCTGGTTAATAAAATAATTCAGCGAAATTCTATCACCTTTGTTCAACTTTCGTCGCTCCTATTTCAGATAGCGTATTGGGCTAAGCGGCATCTCAAAGCGCATGAAATGGCGAGTAAAATGCACTATTAAACTTCTAGGGTAGGGCAAACAGAGACCCGATTAGATCATTTTATATTATGGTTAATTTAAGAATTCTGCGAAATTCTATCACATTTGTTCAATTAACGTCGCTCCTATTTCAGGTAGCATATTGGGCTAAGCGGCATCTGAAAGCGCACGAAATGGCGAGTAAAATGCCCTATTAAACTTCTAGGGTAGGGCAAACAGAGACCCGATTAGAACACTTTACATTAAGGTTAATATAAGAATTCAGCGAAAGTCTCTCACATTTGTTCAATTTACGTCGCTGATATTTCAGATAGCGTATTGGGCTAAGCGGCATCTCAATGCGCATGAAATGGCGAGTAAAATGCACTATTAAACTTCTAGGATAAGGCAAACAGAGACCCGATTCGATCATTTTATGTTACGGTTAATATAAGAATTCAGCGTAATTCTATCACATTTGTTCAATTTACGTCGCTCCAATTTCAGATAGCGTACTGGGCTAGGCGGCATCTTAAAGCGTGTGGATAGGCGAGCTAAATGCACTATTAAACTTCTATGATAGGGCAATCAGAGACCCGACTAGTTCATTTTATATTTTGGTTAATATAAGAATTCAGCGAAATTCTATCACATTTGTTCAATTTACGTCGCTCCTATTTCAGATAGCTTATTGGGCTAAGCGGCAAATCAAAGCGCATGAAATGACGAGTGAAATGCACTATTAATCTTCTAGGGTATGGCGAACAGAGACCCGATTAGAACACTTTACATTAAGGTTAATATAAGAATTCAGCGAAAGTCTCTCACATTTGTTCAATTTACGTCGCTGATATTTCAGATAGCGTATTGGGCTAAGCGGCATCTCAATGCGCATGAAATGGCGAGTAAAATGCACTATTAAACTTCTAGGATAAGGCAAACAGAGACCCGATTCGATCATTTTATATTACGGTTAATATAAGAATGCAGCGTAATTCTATCACATTTGTTCAATTTACGTCGCTCCAATTTCAGATAGCGTACTGGGATAGGCGGCATCTTAAAGCCTGTGGAAAGCCGAGCTAAATGCACTATTAAACTTCTATGATAGGGCAATCAGAGACCCGACTAGATCATTTTATATTTTGGTTAATATAAGAATTCAGCGAAATTCTATCACATTTGTTCAATTTACGTCGCTCCTATTACAGATAGCTTATTGGGCTAAGCGGCATCTCAAAGCGCATGAAATGACGAGTGAAATGCACTATTAAACTTCTAGGGTACGGCGAACTAAGATCCGATTAGATCATTTTACATTAAGGTTAATATAAGAATTCAGCGAAATTCTATCACATTTGTTCAATTAACGTCGCTCCTATTTCAGATAGCATATTGGGCTAAGCGGCATCTGAAAGCGCACGAAATGGCGAGTAAAATGCCCTATTAAACTTCTAGGGTAGGGCAAACAGATACCCGATTAGAACACTTTACATTAAGGTTAATATAAGAATTCAGCGAAAGTCTCTCACATTTGTTCAATTTACGTCGCTGATATTTCAGATAGCGTATTGGGCTAAGCGGCATCTCAATGCGCATGAAATGGCGAGTAAAATGCACTATTAAACTTCTAGGATAAGGCAAACAGAGACCCGATTCGATCATTTTATGTTACGGATAATATAAGAATTCAGCGTAATTCTATCACATTTGTTCAATTTACGTCGCTCCAATTTCAGATAGCGTACTGGGCCAGGCGGCATCTTAAAGCGTGTGGATAGGCGAGCTAAATGCACTATTAAACTTCTATGATAGGGCAATCAGAGACCCGACTAGTTCATTTTATATTTTGGTTAATATAAGAATTCAGCGAAATTCTATCACATTTGTTCAATTTACGTCGCTCCTATTTCAGATAGCTTATTGGGCTAAGCGGCAAATCAAAGCGCATGAAATGACGAGTGAAATGCACTATTAATCTTCTAGGGTATGGCGAACAGAGACCCGATTAGAACACTTTACATTAAGGTTAATATAAGAATTCAGCGAAAGTCTCTCACATTTGTTCAATTTACGTCGCTGATATTTCAGATAGCGTATTGGGCTAAGCGGCATCTCAATGCGCATGAAATGGCGAGTAAAATGCACTATTAAACTTCTAGGATAAGGCAAACAGAGGCCCGTTTCGATCATTTTATATTACGGTTAATATAAGAATGCAGCGTAATTCTATCACATTTGTTCAATTTACGTCGCTCCAATTTCAGATAGCGTACTGGGATAGGCGGCATCTTAAAGCCTGTGGAAAGCCGAGCTAAATGCACTATTAAACTTCTATGATAGGGCAATCAGAGACCCGACTAGATCATTTTATATTTTGGTTAATATAAGAATTCAGCGAAATTCTATCACATTTGTTCAATTTACGTCGCTCCTATTACAGATAGCTTATTGGGCTAAGCGGCATCTCAAAGCGCATGAAATGACGAGTGAAATGCACTATTAAACTTCTAGGGTACGGCGAACTAAGATCCGATTAGATCATTTTACATTAAGGTTAATATAAGAATTCAGCGAAATTCTATCACATTTGTTCAATTTACGTCGCTCATATTTCAGATAGCATATTGGGCTAAGCGGCATCTGAAAGCGCACGAAATGGCGAGTAAAATGCCCTATTAAACTTCTAGGGTAGGGCAAACAGAGACCTGATTAGATCATTTTATATTTTGGTTAATATAAGAATTCACCGAAATTCTATCACATTTGTTCAACTTACGTCGCTCCTATTTCAGATAGCGTATTGGGCTAAGCGGCATCTCAAAGCGCATGAAATGACGAGTGAAATGCACTATTAATCATCAAGGGTAGGGCGAACAGAGGCCCGATTAGAACATTTTACGTTAAGGTTAATATAAGAATTCAGCGAAATTCTCTCACATTTGTTCAATTAACGTCGCTCCTATTTCAGATAGCTTTTTGGGCAAAGCGGCATCTCAAAGCGCAAGAAATGGCGAGTAAAATGCACTACTAAACTTCTAGGGTAGGCCAAACAGAGACCCGATTAGATCATTTTATGTTATGGTTAATTTAAGAATTCAGCGAAATTCTATCACATTTGTTCAATTTACGTCGCCCCTATTTCAGATAGCGTATTGGGCTAAGCGGCATCTTAAAGCGCGTGGAATGGCGAGTAAAATGCACTATTAAACTTCTATGATAGGGCGAACAGAGACCCGATTAGATCATTTTACAATATGGTTCATAAAAGAATTCAGCGTAATTCTATCACATTTGTTCAACGTACGTCGCTCCTATTTCAGATAGCGTACTGGGCTAGACGGCATCTTAAAGCGCGTGGAATGGCGGGTAAAATGCACTATTAAACTTCTATGATAGGGCTATCAGAGACAAGATTAGATCATTTTATATTTTGGTTAATATAAGAATTCAGCGAAATTCTATCACATTTGTTCAACTTACGTCGCTCCTATTTCAGATAGCGTATTGGGCTAAGCGGCATCTCAAAGCGCATGAAATGACGAGTGAAATGCACTATTAAACTTCTAGGATAAGGCAAACAGAGACCCGATTAGATCATTTTATATTTTGGTTACTATAAGAATTCAGCGAAATACTATCACATCTGTTCAATTTACGTCGCTCCTATTTCAGATAGCTAATTGGGCAAAGCGGCATCTCAAAGCGCATGAAATGGCGAGTAAAGTGCACTATTAAACTTCTAGGGTAAGGCAAACAGAGACCCGATTAGATCATTTTATATTATGGTTAATTTAAGAATTCAGCGAAATACTATCACATTTGTTCAATTTACGTCGCTCCTATTTCAGATAGCTAATTGGGCAAAGCGGCATCTCAAAGCGCATGAAATGACGAGTGAAATGCACTATTAATCTTCTAGGGTAGGGCGAACAGAGACCCGATTAGAACACTTTACATTAAGGTTAATATAAGAATTCAGCGAAAGTCTCTCACATTTGTTCAATTTACGTCGCTGATATTTCAGATAGCGTATTGGGCTAAGCGGCATCTCAATGCGCATGAAATGGCGAGTAAAATGCACTATTAAACTTCTAGGTTAAGGCAAACAGAGACCCGATTCGATCATTTTATATTACGGTTAATATAAGAATTCAGCGTAATTCTATCACATTTGTTCAATTTACGTCGCTCCAATTTCAGATAGCGTACTGGGCTAGGCGGCATCTTAAAGCGTGTGGATAGGCGAGCTAAATGCACTATTAAACTTCTATGATAGGGCAATCAGAGACCCGACTAGTTCATTTTATATTTTGGTTAATATAAGAATTCAGCGAAATTCTATCACATTTGTTCAATTTACGTCGCTCCTATTTCAGATAGCTTATTGGGCTAAGCGGCATCTCAAAGCGCATGAAATGACGAGTGAAATGCACTATTAAACTTCTAGGGTACGGCGAACAAAGATCCGATTAGATCATTTTACATTAAGGTTAATATAAGAATTTAGCGAAATTCTATCACATTTGTTCAATTTACGTCGCTCATATTTCAGATAGCATATTGGGCTAAGCGGCATCTGAAAGCGCACGAAATGGCGAGTAAAATGCCCTATTAAACTTCTAGGGTAGGGCAAACAGAGACCGGATAAGATCATTTCATATTATGGTTAATTTAAGAATTCAGCGAAACTCTATCATATTTATTCAATTTACGTCGCTCCTATTTCAGATAGCGTATTGGGCTAAGCGGCATCTCAAAGCGCAAGAAATGGCGAGTAAAATGCACTATTAAACTTCTAGGGTAGGGCAACCAGAGACCCGATAAGATCATTTTATATTATGGTTAATTTAAGAATTCAGCGAAACTCTATCATATTTATTCAATTTACGTCGCTCCTATTTCAGATAGCGTATTGGGCTAAGCGGCATCTCAAAGCGCATGAAATGGCGAGTAAAATGCACTATTAAACTTCTAGGGTAGGGCAAGCAGAGACCCGATTACATCATCTAATAATATGGTTAATTTAAGAATTCAGCAAAATTCTATCACATTTGTTCAATTTACGTCGCTCCTATTTCAGATAGCGTATTGGGCTAAGCGGCATCTCAAAGCACATGAAATGGCGAGTAAAATGCACTATTAAACTTCTAGGGTAGGTCAAACAGATACCCGATTAGATCATTTTAAATTATGGTTAATGTAAGGATTCAGTGAAATTCTTTCACACTTGTTCAATTTACGTCGCTCCTATTTCAGATAGCGTATTGGGCTAAGCGGCATCTCAAAGCGCATGAAATGGCGAGTAAAATGCACTATCAAACTTCTAGGATAAGGCAAACAGAGACCCGATTAGATCATTTTATATTACGGTTAATATAAGATTTCAGCGTAATTCTATCACATTTGTTCAACTTACGTCGCTCCTATTTCAGATAGCGTATTGGGATAAGCGGCATCTCAAAGCGCATGAAATGGCCAGTAAAATGCACTATTAAACTTCTAGGGTAGGGCAATCAGCGACCCGATTAGATCATTTTTTATTACGGTTAATATAAGAATTCAGCGTAATTCTATCACATTTGTTCAACTTACGTAGCTCCTATTTCAGGTAGCGTACTGGGCTAGGCGGCACCTTAAAGCGCGTGGAATGGCGCGTAAAATGCACTACTAAACTTCTATGATAGGGCAATCAGAGACCCGATTAGATCATTTTATATTTTGTTTAATATAAGATTTCAGGGAAATTCTATCACATTTGTTCAATTTACGTCGCTCCTATTTCAGATAGCGTATTGGGCTAAGCGGCATCTCAAAGCGCATGAAATGGCGAGTAAAATGCACTATTAAACTTCTAGGATAAGGCAAACAGAGACCCGATTAGATCATTTTATATTACGGATAATATAAGAATTCAGCGTAATTCTATCACATTTGTTCAATTTACGTCGCCCCTATTTCAAATAGCGTATTGCGCTAAGCGGCATCTCAAAGCGCATGAAATGGCGAGTGAAATGCACAATTAGACTTCTATGGTAGGGCGAACAGAGACACGATTAGATCATTTTACATTAAGCTTAATATAAGAATTCAGGGAAATTCTACCACATTTGTTCAATTTACGTCGCTCCTATTCCAGATAGCGTATTGGGCTATGCGGCAGCTTAAAGCACATGAAATGGCGAGTAAAATGCACTATCAAACTTCTATGATAGGGCAAACAGAGGCCCGATTACATCATTTTATATTACGGTTAATATAAGAATTCAGCGTAACTCTATCACATTTGTTCAACTTACGTAGCTCCTATTTCAGATACCATACTGGGCTAGGCGGCATCATAAAGCGCGTGGAATGGCGAGTACAATGCACTACTAAACTTCTATGATAGGGAAATCAGAGACCCGATTAGATCATTTTATATTTTGTTTAATATAAGATTTCAGGGAAATTCTATCGCATTTGTTCAATTTGCGTCGCTCCTATTTCAGATAGCGTATTCGGCTATGCGGCATCTCAAAGCGCATGAAATGGCGAATAAAATGCACTCTTAAACTTCTATGATAGGGCAAACAGAGGCCCGATTACATCATTTTATATTACGGTTAATATAAGATTTCAGGGAAATTCTATCGCATTTGTTCAATTTGCGTCGCTCCTATTTCAGATAGCGTATTGGGCTGAGCGGCATCTCAAAGCGCATGAAATGGAGAATAAAATGCACTATTAAACTTCTAGGCTAGAGAGAACAGAGACCCGATTAGATCATTTTACATTATGGTTCATAAAAGAATTCAGCGCAATTCTATCACATTTTTTCGACTTACGTCGCTCCTATTTCAGATAGCGTATTGGGCTAAGCGGCAGCTCAAAGCGCATGAAATGGCGAGTAAAATGCAATATTAAGCTTCTAGGGTACGGCAAACAGACACCCGATTAGATCATTTTATATTATGGTTAATTTAAGAATTCAGCAAAATTCTATCACATTTGTTCAATTTACGTCGCTCCTATTTCAGATACCGTACTGGGCTCGGCGGCATCTTAAAGCGCGTGGAATGGCGAGTGAAATGCACTATTAGACTTCTATGGTAGGGCGAACAGAGACCCGATTAGATCATTTTATATTATGGTTAATTTAAGAATTCAGCAAAATTCTATCACATTTGTTCAATTTACGTCGCTCCTATTTCAGATAGCGTATTGGGCTAAGTGGCATCTCAAAGCGCATGAAATGGCGAGTCAAATGCACTATTAAACTGCTAGGGTAGGGCAAGCAGAGACCCGATTACATCATCTAATATTATGGTTAATTTAAGAATTCAGCAAAATTCTATCACATTTGTTCAATTTACGTCGCTCCTATTTCAGATAGCGTATTGGGCTAAGCGGCATCTCAAAGCGCATGAAATGGCGAGTAAAATGCACTATCAAACTTCTAGGATAAGGCAAACAGAGACCCGATTAGATCATTTTATATTACGGTTAATATAAGAATTCAGCGTAATTCTATCACATTTGTTCAACTTACTTCGCTCCTATTACAGGTAGCGTATTGGGCTAGGCGGCATCTCAAAGCGCATGAAATGACGAGTGAAATGCACTATTAAACTTCTAGGGTAGGGCAATCAGTGACCCGATTAGATCATTTTATATTATAGTTAATTTAAGAATTCAGCGAAATTCTATCACATTTGTTCCATTTACGTCGCTCCTATTTCAGATAGCGTATTGGGCTAAGCGGCATCTCTAAGCGCATGAAATGGCGAGTAAAATGCAATACTAAACTTCTAGGATAAGGCAAACAGAGACCCGATTAGATCATTTTATATTACGGTTAATATAAGAATTCCGCGTAATTCTATCACATTTGTTCAACTTACGTCGCTCCTAATTTAGATAGCGTACTGAGCTAGGCGGCATCTTAAAGCGCGTGGAATGGCGAGTAAAATGCACTGCTAAACTTCTATGATAGGGCAATCAGAGACCCGATTAGATCATTTTATATTATGCTTAATTTAAGAATTCAGCAAAATTCTGTCACATTTGTTCACTTTACGTCGCTCCTATTTCGGATAGCGTACTGGGAGAGGCGGCATCCTAAAGCGCGTGGTGTGGCGAGTAAAATGCACTATTAATCTTCCATGATAGGGCAATCAGAGACCCGATTAGATCATTTTATATTTTGGTTAATATAAGAATTCAGCGAAATTCTATCACATTTGTTCAATTTACGTCGCTCGTATTTCAGATAGCGTATTGGGCTAAGCGGCATCTCAAAGCGCATGAAATGGCGAGGAAAATGCACTATTAAACGTCTAGGGTTGGGCGAACAGAGACCCGATTAGATCATTTTATATTATGGTTAATTTAAGAATTCAGCAAAATTCTATCACTCTTGTTCAATTTACGTCGCTCGTATTTCAGATAGCGTACTGGGCTAGGCGGCATCTTAAAGCGCGTGGAATGGCGAGTAAAATGCACTATTAAACTTCTAGGCTAGGGCGAACAGAGACCCGATCAGATCATTTTACATTATGGTTAATAAAAGAATTCAGCGAAATTCTATCACATTTGTTCAACTTACGTCGCTACTATTTCAGATAGCGTATTGGGCTGAGCGGCATCTCAGAGCGCATGAAATGGCGAGTAAAATGCACTATTTGATTTCTATGGTAGGGCGTACAGAGACCCGATGAGATCATTTTATATTATGGTTAATTTAAGAATTCAGCAAAATTCTATCACATTTGTTCAATTTACGTCGCTCCTATTTCAGATAGCGTATTGGGCTAAGCGGCAGCTCAAAGCGCATGAAATGGCGAGTAAAATGCAATATTAAGCTTCTAGGGAACGGCAAACAGACACCCGATTAGATCATTTTATATTATGGTTAATTTAAGAATTCAGCAAAATTCTATCACATTTGTTCAATTTACGTCGCTCCTATTTCAGATACCGTACTGGGCTCGGCGGCATCTTAAAGCGCGTGGAATGGCGAGTGAAATGCACTATTAGACTTCTATGGTAGGGCGAACAGAGACCCGATTAGATCATTTTATATTATGGTTAATTTAAGAATTCAGCAAAATTCTATCACATTTGTTCAATTTACGTCGCTCCTATTTCAGATAGCGTTTTGGGCTAAGCGGCATCTCAAAGCGCATGAAATGGCGAGTAAAATGCACTATTACACTTCTAGGGTAGGTCAAGCAGAGACCCGATTACATCATCTAATATTATGGTTAATTTAAGAATTCAGCAAAATTCTATCACATTTGTTCAATTTACGTCGCTCCTATTTCAGATAGCGTATTGGGCTAAGCGGCATCTCAAAGCGCATGAAATGGCGAGTAAAATGCACTATCAAACTTCTAGGACAAGTCAAACAGAGACCCGATTAGATCATTTTATATTACGGTTAATATAAGAATTCAGCGTAATTCTATCACATTTGTTCAACTTACGTCGCTCCTATTTCAGGTAGCGTATTGGGCTAGGCGGCATCTCAAAGCGCATGAAATGACGAGTGAAATGCACTATTAAACTTCTAGGGTAGGGCAATCAGTGACCCGATTAGATCATTTTATATTAGAGTTAATTTAAGAATTCAGCAAAATTCTATCACATTTGTTCAATTTACGTCGCTCCTATTTCAGATAGCTTATTGGGCTAAGCGGCATCTCAAAGCGCATGAAATGGCGAGTAAAATGCACTATTAAACTTCTAGGGTAGGGCAAGCAGAGACCCGATTACATCATCTAATATTATGGTTAATTTAAGAATTCAGCAAAATTCTATCACATTTGTTCAATTTACGTCGCTCCTATTTCAGATAGCGTATTGGGCTAAGCGGCATCTCAAAGCGCATGAAATGGCGAGTAAAATGCACTATCAAACTTCTAGGACAAGGCAAACAGAGACCCGATTAGATCATTTTATATTACGGTTAATATAAGAATTCAGCGTAATTCTATCACATTTGTTCAACTTACGTCGCTCCTATTTCAGGTAGCGTATTGGGCTAGGCGGCATCTCAAAGCGCATGAAATGACGAGTGAAATGCACTATTAAACTTCTAGGGTAGGGCAATCAGTGACCCGATTAGATCATTTTATATTATAGTTAATTTAAGAATTCAGCGAAATTCTATCACATTTGTTCCATTTACGTCGCTCCTATTTCAGATAGCGTATTGGGCTAAGCGGCATCTCTAAGCGCATGAAATGGCGAGTAAAATGCAATACTAAACTTCTAGGATAAGGCAAACAGAGACCCGATTAGATCATTTTATATTACGGTTAATATAAGAATTCAGCGTAATTCTATCACATTTGTTCAACTTACGTCGCTCCTATTTCAGGCAGCGTACTGGGCTAGGCGGCATCTTAAAGCGCGTGGAATGGCGAGTAAAATGCACTATTAAACTTCTAGGATAAGGCAAACAGAGACCTGATTAGATCATTTTATATTACGGTTAATATAAGAATTCAGCGAAATTCTATCACATTTGTTCAATTTACGTCGCTCCTATTTCAAATAGCGTATTGGGCTAAGCGGCATCTCAAAGCGCATGAAATGGCGAGTAAAATGCAATACTAAACTTCTAGGATAAGGCAAACAGAGACCCAATTAGATCATTTTATATTATAGTTAATTTAAGAATTCAGCGAAATTCTATCACATTTGTTCAATTTACGTCGCTCCTATTTCGGATAGCGTATTGGGCTAAGCGGTATCTCAAAGCGCATGAAATGGCGAGTAAAATGCAATATTAAACTTCTAGGATAAGGCAAACAGAGACCCGATTAGATCATTTTATATTACGGTTAATATAAGAATTCAGCGTAATTCTATCACATTTGTTCAACTTACGTCGCTCCTAATTTAGATAGCGTACTGGGCTAGGCGGCATCTTAAAGCGCGTGGAATGGCGAGTAAAATGCACTGCTAAACTTCTATGATAGGGCAATCAGAGACCCGATTAGATCATTGTATATTTTGTTTAATATAAGAATTCAGCGAAATTCTATCACATTTGTTCAATTTACGTCGCTCCTATTTCAGATAGCGTATTGGGCTAAGCGGCATCTGAAGGCGCATGAAATGGCGAGTAAAATGCACTATTAAACTTCTAGGGTAGGGCAAACAGATACCCGATTAAATCATTTTATATTATGGTTAATTTAAGATGTCAGCAAAATTTTATCACACTTGTTCAATTTACGTCGCTCCTATTTCAGATAGCGTACTGGGCTAGGCGGCATCTTGAAGCGCGTGGAATGGCGAGTAAAATGCACTATTAAACTTCTAGGCTAGGCCGAACAGAGACCAGATTAGATCATTTTACATTCTGGTTAATAAAACAATTCAGTGAAATTCTATCACATTTGTTCAATTTACGTCGCTCGTATTTCAGATAGCGTATTGGGCTAAGCGGCATCTCAAAGCGCATGAAATGGCGAGGAAAATGCACTATTAAACGTCTAGGGTTGGGCAAACAGAGACCCGATTAGATCATTTTATATTATGGTTAATTTAAGATGTCAGCTAAATTTTATCACATCTGTTCAATTTACGTCGCTCCTATTTCAGATAGCGTACTGGGCTAGGCGGCATCTTGAAGCGCGTGGAATGGCGAGTAAAGTGCACTACTAAACTTCTATAGTAGGGCGAACAGAGACCCGATTAGATCATTTTATATTATGGTTAATTTAAGAAATCAGCAAAATTCTATCACTCTTGTTCAATTTACGTCGCTCGTATTTCAGATAGCGTACTGGGCTAGGCGGCATCTTAAAGCGCGTGGAATGGCGAGTAAAATGCACTATTAAACTTCTATGATAGGGCAATCAGAGACCCGTATAGATCATTTTATATTTTGGTTAATATAAGAATTCAGCGAAATTCTATCACATTTGTTCAATTTACGTCGCTCCTATTTCAGATAGCTTATTGGGCTAAGCGGCATCTCCAAGCGCATGAAATGGCGAATAAAATGCACTCTTAAACTTCTAGGCTAGGGCGAACAGAGACCCGATCAGATCGTTTTACATTATGGTTAATAAAAGAATTCAGCGAAATTCTATCACAATTTGTTCAACTTACGTCGCTCCTATTTCAGATAGCGTATTGGGCTAAGCGGCATCTCAGAGCGCATGAAATGGCGAGTAAAATGCACTATTAGATTTCTATGGTACGGCGTACAGAGACCCGATGAGATCATTTTATATTATGGTTAATTTAAGAATTCAGCAAAATTCTATCACATTTGTTCAATTTATGTCGCTCCTATTTCAGATACCATACTGGGCTCGGCGGCATCTTAAAGCGCGTGGAATGGCGAGTGAAATGCACTATTAGACTTCTATGGTAGGGCGAACAGAGACCGGATTAGATCATTTTATATTATGGTTAATTTAAGAATTCAGGGAAATTCTATCACATTTGTTCAATTTACGTCGCTCCTATTCCAGATAGCGTATTGGGCTATGCGGCACCTGAAAGCACATGAAATGGCGAGTAAAATGCACTATTAAACTTCTATGATAGGGCAAACAGAGACCCGATTATATCATTTTATATTACGGTTAATATAAGAATTCAGCGTAATTCTATCACATTTGTTCAACTTACGTCGCTCCTATTTCAGGTAGCGTACTGGGCTAGGCGGAATCTTAAAGCGCGTGGAATGGCGAGTAAAATGCACTACTAAACTTCTATGATAGGGCAATCAGAGACCCGATTAGATCATTTTATATTACGGTTAATATAAGAATTCAGCAAAATTCTATCACATTTGTTCAATTTACGTCGCTCCTATTTCAGATAGCGTATTGGGTTAAGCGGCATCTCAAAGCGCACGAAATGGCGAGTAAAATGCACTATCAAACTTCTAGGACAAGGCAAACAGAGACCCGATTAGATCATTTTATATTACGGTTAATATAAGAATTCAGCGTAATTCTATCACATTTGTTCAACTTACGTCGCTCCTATTTCAGGCAGCGTACTGGGCTAGGCGGCATCTTAAAGCGCGTGGAATCGCGAGTAAAATGCACTATTAAACTTCTAGGATAAGGCAAACAGAGACCTGATTAGATCATTTTATATTACGGTTAATATAAGAATTCGGCGTAATTCTATCACATTTGTTCAATTTACGTCGCTGCTATTCCAGATAGCTTATTGTGCTTAGCGGCATCTCAAAGCGCATGAAATGACGAGTGAAATGCACTATTAAACTTCTAGGATAAGGCAAACAGAGACCCGATTAGATCATTTTATATTTTGGTTAATATAAGAATTCAGCGAAATTCTATCACATTTGTTGAATTTACGTCGCTCATATTTCAGATAGCCAACTGGGCTATGCGGCATCTTAAAGCGCGCGGAATGGCGAGTAAAATGCACTATTAAACTTCTATGCTAGGGCAATCAGAGACCCGATTAGATCATTTCATATTTTGGTTAATATGAGAATTCAGTGAAATTCTATCACATTTGTTTAATTTACGTCGCTCCTATTTCAGATAGCGTATTGGGCGAAGCGGCATCTCAAAGCGCATGAAATGGCGAGTAAAATGCACTGCTAAACTTCTATGATAGGGCAATCAGAGACCCGATTAGATCATTTTATATTTTGTTTAATATAAGATTTCAGGGAAATTCTATCACATTTGTTCAATTTACGTAGCTCCTATTTCAGATAGCGTATTGGGCTAAGCGGCATCTCAAAGCGCATGAAATGGCGAGTAAAATGCACTATTAGATTTCTATGGTAGGGCGTACAGAGACCCGATTAGATCATTTTATATTATGGTTAATTTAAGAATTCAGCAAAATTCTATCACATTTGTTCAATTTACGTCGCTCCTATTTCAGATAGCGTATTGGGATAAGCGGCATCTCAAAGCGCATGAAATGGCGAGTAAAATGCACAATTAAACTACTAGGGTAGGGCAAACAGAGACACGATTAGATCATTTTATATTGTGGTTAATTTAAGCATTCAGCAAAATTCTATCACATTTGTTCAATTTAAGTCGCTCCTATTTCAGATAGCGTATTGGGCTAAGCGGCATCTCAAAGCGCATGAAATGGCGAGTAAAATGCACTATCAAACTTCTAGGATAAGGCAAACAGAGACCCGATTAGATCATTTTATATTACGGTTAATATAAGAATTCAGCGTAATTCTATCACATTTGTTCAACTTACGTCGCTCCTATTTCAGGTAGCGTATTGGGCTAGGCGGCATCTCAAAGCGCATGAAATGACGAGTGAAATGCACTATTAAACTTCTAGGGTAGGGCAATCAGTGACCCGATTAGATCATTTTATATTATAGTTAATTTAAGAATTCAGCGAAATTCTATCACATTTGTTCCATTTACGTCGCTCCTATTTCAGATAGCGTATCGGGCTAAGCGGCATCTCTAAGCGCATGAAATGGCGAGTAAAATGCAATACTAAACTTCTAGGATAAGGCAAACAGAGACCCGATTAGATCATTTTATATTACGGTTAATATAAGAATTCAGCGTAATTCTATCACGTTTGTTCAACATACGTCGCTCCTAATTTAGATAGCGTACTGGGCTAGGCGGCATCTTAAAGCGCGTGGAATGGCGAGTAAAATGCACTGCAAAACTTCTATGATAGTGCAATCAGAGACCCGATTAGATCATTTTATATTTTGTTTAATATAAGATTTCAGGGAAATTCTATCACATTTGTTCAATTTACGTAGCTCCTATTTCAGATAGCGTATTGGGCTAAGCGGCATCTCAAAGCGCATGAAATGGCGAGTAAAATGCACTATTAGATTTCTATGGTAGGGCGTACAGAGACCCGATTAGATCATTTTATATTATGGTTAATTTAAGAATTCAGCAAAATTCTATCACATTTGTTCAATTTACGTCGCTCCTATTTCAGACAGCGTATTGGGATAAGCGGCATCTCAAAGCGCATGAAATGGCGAGTAAAATGCACAATTAAACTACTAGGGTAGGGCAAACGGAGACCCGATTAGATCATTTTATATTGTGGTTAATTTAAGCATTCAGCAAAATTCTATCACATTTGTTCAATTTACGTCGCTCCTATTTCAGATAGCGTATTGGGCTAAGCGGCATCTCAAAGCGCATGAAATGGCGAGTAAAATGCATTATCAAACTTCTAGGATAAGGCAAACAGAGACCCGATTAGATCATTTTATATTACGGTTAATATAAGAATTCAGCGTAATTCTATCACATTTGTTCAACTTACGTCGCTCCTATTTCAGGCAGCGTACTGGGCTAGGCGGCATCTTAAAGCGCGTGGAATCGCGAGTAAAATGCACTATTAAACTTCTAGGATAAGGCAAACAGAGACCTGATTAGATCATTTTATATTACGGTTAATATAAGAATGCGGCGTAATTCTATCACATTTGTTCAATTTACGTCGCTGCTATTCCAGATAGCTTATTGTGCTTAGCGGCATCTCAAAGCGCATGAAATGACGAGTGAAATGCACTATTAAACTTCTAGGATAAGGCAAACAGAGACCCGATTAGATCATTTTATATTTTGGTTAATATAAGAATTCAGCGAAATTCTATCACATTTGTTCAATTTACGTCGCTCATATTTCAGATAGCCAACTGGGCTATGCGGCATCTTAAAGCGCGCGGAATGGCGAGTAAAATGCACTATTAAACTTCTATGCTAGGGCAATCAGAGACCCGATTAGATCATTTCATATTTTGGTTAATATGAGAATTCAGTGAAATTCTATCACATTTGTTTAATTTACGTCGCTCCTATTTCAGATAGCGTATTGGGCGAAGCGGCATCTCAAAGCGCATGAAATGGCGAGTAAAATGCACTGCTAAACTTCTATGATAGGGCAATCAGAGACCCGATTAGATCATTTTATATTTTGTTTAATATAAGATTTCAGGGAAATTCTATCACATTTGTTCAATTTACGTAGCTCCTATTTCAGATAGCGTATTGGGCTAAGCGGCATCTCAAAGCGCATGAAATGGCGAGTAAAATGCACTATTAGATTTCTATGGTAGGGCGTACAGAGACCCGATTAGATCATTTTATATTATGGTTAATTTAAGAATTCAGCAAAATTCTATCACATTTGTTCAATTTACGTCGCTCCTATTTCAGATAGCGTATTGGGATAAGCGGCATCTCAAAGCGCATGAAATGGCGAGTAAAATGCACAATTAAACTACTAGGGTAGGGCAAACAGAGACACGATTAGATCATTTTATATTGTGGTTAATTTAAGCATTCAGCAAAATTCTATCACATTTGTTCAATTTACGTCGCTCCTATTTCAGATAGCGTATTGAGCTAAGCGGCATCTCAAAGCGCATGAAATGGCGAGTAAAATGCACTATCAAACTTCTAGGATAAGGCAAACAGAGACCCGATTAGATCATTTTATATTACGGTTAATATAAGAATTCAGCGTAATTCTATCACATTTGTTCAACTTACGTCGCTCCTATTTCAGGCAGCGTACTGGGCTAGGCGGCATCTTAAAGCGCGTGGAATGGCGAGTAAAATGCACTATTAAACTTCTAGGATAAGGCAAACAGAGACCTGATTAGATCATTTTATATTACGGTTAATATAACAATTCGGCGTAATTCTATCACATTTGTTCAATTTACGTCGCTGCTATTCCAGATAGCTTATTGTGCTTAGCGGCATCTCAAAGCGCATGAAATGACGAGTGAAATGCACTATTAAACTTCTAGGATAAGGCAAACAGAGACCCGATTATATCATTTTATATTTTGGTTAATATAAGAATTCAGCGAAATTCTATCACATTTGTTCAATTTACGTCGCTCATATTTCAGATAGCCAACTGGGCTATGCGGCATCTTAAAGCGCGCGGAATGGCGAGTAAAATGCACTATTAAACTTCTATGCTAGGGCAATCAGAGACCCGATTAGATCATTTCATATTTTGGTTAATATGAGAATTCAGTGAAATTCTATCACATTTGTTTAATTTACGTCGCTCCTATTTCAGATAGCCTATTGGGCGAAGCGGCATCTCAAAGCGCATGAAATGGCGACTAAAATGCACTATTAAACTTCTACGGTAGGGCAAGCAGAGACCCGATTAGATCATTTTATATTATGGTTAATTTAAGAATTCGGCGAAATTCTATCACATTTGTTCAATTTACGTCGCTCCTATTTCAGATAGCGCATTGGGCTAAGCGGCATCTCAAAGCGCATGAAATGGCGAGTAAAATGCACTAATAAACTTCTAGGGTAGGGCAAACAGAGACCCGATTAGATCATTTTATATTATGGTTAATTTAAGAATTCAGCAAAATTCTATCACATTTGTTCAATGTACGTCGCTCCTATTTCGGATAGCGTAGTGGGCTAGGCGGCACCCTAAAGCGCGTGGAGTGGCGAGTAAAATGCACTATTAATCTTCTATGATAGGGCAATCAGAGACCCGATTAGATCATTTTATATTTTGGTTAATATAAGAATTCAGCGAAATTCTATCACAATTGTTCTATTTACGTCGCTCCTATTTCGGATAGCGTATTGGGCTAAGCGGTATCTCAAAGCGCATGAAATGGCGAGTAAAATGCAATATTAAACTTCTAGGATAAGGCAAACAGAGACCCGATTAGATCATTTTATATTACGGTTAATATAAGAATTCAGCGTAATTCTATCACATTTGTTCAACTTACGTCGCTCCTAATTTAGATAGCGTACTGGGCTAGGCGGCATCTTAAAGCGCGTGGAATGGCGAGTAAAATGCACTGCTAAACTTCTATGATAGGGCAATCAGAGACCCGATTAGATCATTGTATATTTTGTTTAATATAAGATTTCAGGGACATTCTATCAAATTTGTTCAATTTACGTCGCTCCTATTTCAGATAGCGTATTGGGCTAAGCGGCATCTCAAAGCGCATGAAATGGCGAGCAAAATGCACTATTAAACTTCTAGGGTAGGGCAATCAGTGACCCGATTAGATCATTTTATATTATGGTTAATTTAAGAATTCAGCGAAATTCTATCACATTTGTCCAATTTACGTCGCTCCTATTTCAGATAGCGTATTGGGCTAAGCGGCATCTGAAGGCGCATGAAATGGCGAGTAAAATGCACTATTAAACTTCTAGGGTAGGGCAAACAGATACCCGATTAAATCATTTTATATTATGGTTAATTTAAGATGTCAGCAAAATTTTATCACACTTGTTCAATTTACGTCGCTCCTATTTCAGATAGCGTACTGGGCTAGGCGGCATCTTGAAGCGCGTGGAATGGCGAGTAAAATGCACTATTAAACTTCTAGGCTAGGGCGAACAGAGACCAGATTAGATCATTTTACAGTCTGGTTAATAAAATAATTCAGTGAAATTCTATCACATTTGTTCAATTTACGTCGCTCGTATTTCAGATAGCGTATTGGGCTAAGCGGCATCTCAAAGCGCATGAAATGGCGAGGAAAATGCACTATTAAACGTCTAGGGTAGGGCAAACAGAGACCCGATTAGATCATTTTATATTATGGTTAATTTAAGATGTCAGCTAAATTTTATCACATCTGTTCAATTTACGTCGCTCCTATTTCAGATAGCGTACTGGGCTAGGCGGCATCTTAAAGCGCGTGGAATGGCGAGTAAAATGCACTATTAAACTTCTATGGTAGGGCAATCAGAGACCCGTATAGATCATTTTATATTTTGGTTAATATAAGAATTCAGCGAAATTCTATCACATTTGTTCAATTTACGTCGCTCCTATTTCAGATAGCTTATTGGGCTAAGCGGCATCTCCAAGCGCATGAAATGGCGAATAAAATGCACTCTTAAACTTCTAGGCTAGGGCGAACAGAGACCCGATCAGATCATTTTACATTATGGTTAATAAAAGAATTCAGCGAAATTCTATCACATTTGTTCAACTTACGTCGCTCCTATTTCAGATAGCGTATTGGGCTAAGCGGCATCTCAGAGCGCATGAAATGGCGAGTAAAATGCACTATTAGATTTCTATGGTAGGGCGTACAGAGACCCGATGCGATCATTTTATATTATGGTTAATTTAAGAATTCAGCAAAATTCTATCACATTTGTTCAATTTATGTCGCTCCTATTTCAGATACCATACTGGGCTCGGCGGCATCTTAAAGCGCGTGGAATGGCGAGTGAAATGCACTATTAGACTTCTATGGTAGGGCGAACAGAGACCGGATTAGATCATTTTATATTATGGTTAATTTAAGAATTCAGGGAAATTCTATCACATTTGTTCAATTTACGTCGCTCCTATTCCAGATAGCGTATTGGGCTATGCGGCACCTGAATGCACATGAAATGGCGAGTAAAATGCACTATTAAACTTCTATGATAGGGCAAACAGAGACCCGATTATATCATTTTATATTACGGTTAATATAAGAATTCAGCGTAATTCTATCACATTTGTTCAACTTACATCGCTCCTATTTTAGGTAGCGTACTGGGCTAGGCGGCATCTTAAAGCGCGTGGAATGGCGAGTAAAATGCACTACTAAACTTCTATGATAGGGCAATCAGAGACCCGATTAGATCATTTTATATTTTGTTTAATATAAGGTTTCAGGGAAATTCTATCACATTTGTTCTATTTACGTCGCTCCTATTCCAGATAGCGTATTGGGCTAAGCGGCATCTTAAAGCGCGTGGAATGGCGAGTAAAATGCACTATTAAACTTCTATGATAGGGCAATCAGAGACCCGTATAGATCATTTTATATTTTGGTTAATATAAGAATTCAGCGAAATTCTATCACATTTGTTCAATTTACGTCGCTCCTATTTCAGATAGCTTATTGGGCTAAGCGGCATCTCCAAGCGCATGAAATGGCGAATAAAATGCACTCTTAAACTTCTAGGCTAGGGCGAACAGAGACCCGATCAGATCATTTTACATTATGGTTAATAAAAGAATTCAGCGAAATTCTATCACATTTGTTCAACTTACGTCGCTCCTATTTCAGATAGCGTATTGGGCTAAGCGGCATCTCAGAGCGCATGAAATGGCGAGTAAAATGCACTATTAGATTTCTATGGTAGGGCGTACAGAGACCCGATGAGATCATTTTATATTATGGTTAATTTAAGAATTCAGCAAAATTCTATCACATTTGTTCAATTTATGTCGCTCCTATTTCAGATACCATACTGGGCACGGCGGCATCTTAAAGCGCGTGGAATGGCGAGTGAAATGCACTATTAGACTTCTATGGTAGGGCGAACAGAGACCGGATTAGATCATTTTATATTATGGTTAATTTAAGAATTCAGGGAAATTCTATCACATTTGTTCAATTTACGTCGCTCCTATTCCAGATAGCGTATTGGGCTATGCGGCACCTGAAAGCACATGAAATGGCGAGTAAAATGCACTATTAAACTTCTATGATAGGGCAAACAGAGACCCGATTATATCATTTTATATTACGGTTAATATAAGAATTCAGCGTAATTCTATCACATTTGTTCAACTTACGTCGCTCCTATTTCAGGTAGCGTACTGGGCTAGGCGGCATCTTAAAGCGCGTGGAATGGCGAGTAAAATGCACTACTAAACTTCTATGATAGGGCAATCAGAGACCCGATTAGATCATTTTATATTTTGTTTAATATAAGATTTCAGGGAAATTCTATCGCATTTGTTCAATTTACTTCGCTCCTATTTCAGATAGCGTATTGGGCTAAGCGGCATCTCAAAGCGCATGAAATGGAGAATAAAATGCACTATTAAACTTCTAGGCTAGGGAGAACAGAGACCCGATTAGATCATTTTACATTATGGTTCATAAAAGAATTCAGCGCAATTCTATCACATTTTTTCAACTTACGTCGCTCCTGTTTCAGATAGCGTATTGGGCTAAGCGGCATCTCTAAGCGCATGAAATGGCGAGTAAAATGCAATACTAAACTTCTAGGATAAGGCAAACAGAGACCGGATTAGATCATTTTATATTACTGTTAATATAAGAATTCAGCGTAATTCTATCACATTTGTTCAACTTACGTCGCTCCTATTTCAGGTAGCGTACTGTGCTAGGCGGCATCTTAAAGCGCGTGGAATGGCGAGTAAAATGCACTATTAAACTTCTAGGATAAGGCAAACAGAGACCTGATTAGATCATTTTATATTACGGTTAATATAAGAATTCGTCGTAATTCTATCACATTTGTTCAATTTACGTCGCTGCTATTCCAGATAGCTTATTGTGCTTAGCGGCATCTCAAAGCGCATGAAATGACGAGTGAAATGCACGATTAAACTTCTAGGGTAGGGCAAACAGAGACCCGATTAGATCATTTTATATTATGGTTAATTTAAGAATTGAGCGAAATTCTATCACATTTGTTCAACTTACGTCGCTCCTAATTTAGATAGCGTACTGGGCTAGGCGGCATCTTAAAGCGCGTGGAATGGCGAGTAAAATGCACTGCTAAACTTCTATGATAGGGCAATCAGAGACCCGATTAGATCATTTTATATTTTGTTTAATATAAGATTTCAGGGAAATTCTATCACATTTGTTTAATTTACGTCGCTCCTATTTCAGATAGCGTATTGGGCTAAGCGGCATCTCAGAGCGCATGAAATGGCGAGTAAAATGCACTATTAGATTTCTATGGTAGTGCGTACAGAGACCCGATGAGATCATTTTATATTATGGTTAATTTAAGAATTCAGCAAAATTCTATCACATTTGTTCAATTTATGTCGCTCCTATTTCAGATACCGTACTGGGCTCGGCGGCATCTTAAAGCGCGTGGAATGGCGAGTGAAATGCACTATTAGACTTCTATGGTAGGGCGAACAGAGACCGGATTAGATCATTTTATATTATGGTTAATTTAAGAATTCAGGGAAATTCTATCACATTTGTTCAATTTACGTCGCTCCTATTCCAGATAGAGTATTGGGCTATGCGGCACCTGAAAGCACATGAAACGGCGAGTAAAATGCACTATTAAACTTCTATGATAGGGCAAACAGAGACCCGATTATATCATTTTATATTACGGTTAATATAAGAATTCAGCGTAATTCTATCACATTTGTTCAACTTACGTCGCTCCTATTTCAGGTAGCGTACTGGGCTAGGCGGCATCTTAAAGCGCGTGGAATGGCGAGTAAAATGCACTACTAAACTTCTATGATAGGGCAATCAGAGACCCGATTAGATCATTTTATATTTTGTTTAATATAAGATTTCAGGGAAATTCTATCGCATTTGTTCAATTTACTTCGCTCCTATTTCAGATAGCGTATTGGGCTAAGCGGCACCTCAAAGCGCATGAAATGGAGAATAAAATGCACTATTAAACTTCTAGGCTAGGGAGAACAGAGACCCGATTAGATCATTTTACATTATGGTTCATAAAAGAATTCAGCGCAATTCTATCACATTTTTTCAACTTACGTCGCTCCTGTTTCAGGTAGCGTATTGGGCTAAGCGGCATCTCTAAGCGCATGAAATGGCGAGTAAAATGCAATACTAAACTTCTAGGATAAGGCAAACAGAGACCGGATTAGATCATTTTATATTACTGTTAATATAAGAATTCAGCGTAATTCTATCACATTTGTTCAACTTACGTCGCTCCTATTTCAGGTAGCGTACTGTGCTAGGCGGCATCTTAAAGCGCGTGGAATGGCGAGTAAAATGCACTATTAAACTTCTAGGACAAGGCAAACAGAGACCCGATTAGATAATTTTATATTACGGTTAATATAAGAATTCAGCGTAATTCTATCACATTTGTTCAACTTACGTCGCTCCTATTTCAGGTAGCGTACTGTGCTAGGCGGCATCTTAAAGCGCGTGGAATGGCGAGTAAAATGCACAATTAAACTTCTAGGATAAGGCAAACAGAGACCTGAGTAGATCATTTTATATTACGGTTAATATAAGAATTCGGCGTAATTCTATCACATTTGTTCAATTTACGTCGCTGCTATTCCAGATAGCTTATTGTGCTTAGCGGCATCTCAAAGCGCATGAAATGACGAGTGAAATGCACTATTAAACTTCTTGGGTAGGGCAAACAGAGACCCGATTAGATCATTTTATATTATGGTTAATTTAAGATGTCAGCTAAATTTTATCACATCTGTTCAATTTACGTCGCTCCTATTTCCGATAGCGTACTGGGCTAGGCGGCATCTTAAAGCGCGTGGAATGGCGAGTAAAATGCACTACTAAACTTCTATGATAGGGCAATCAGAGACCCGATTAGATCATTTTATATTTTGTTTAATATAAGATTTCAGGGAAATTCTATCGCATTTGTTCAATTTACGTCGCTCCTATTTCACATAGCGTATTGGGCTAAGCGGCATCTCAAAGCGCATGAAATGGAGAATAAAATGCACTATTAAACTTCTAGGCTAGGGAGAACAGAGACCCGATTAGATCATTTTACATTATGGTTCATAAAAGAATTCAGCGCAATTCTATCACATTTTTTCAACTTACGTCGCTCCTATTTCAGATAGCGTATTGGGCTAAGCGGCAGCTCAAAGCGCATGAAATGGCGAGTAAATTGCAATATTAAGCTTCTAGGGAACGGCAAACAGACACCCGATTAGATCATTTTATATTATGGTTAATTTAAGTATTCAGCAAAATTCTATCACATTTGTTCAATTTACGTCGCTCCTATTTCAGATATCGTACTGGGCTCGGCGGCATCTTAAAGCGCGTGGAATGGCGAGTGAAATGCACTATTAGACTTCTATGGTAGGGCGAACAGAGACCCGATTAGATCATTTTATATTATGGTTAATTTAAGAATTCAGCAAAATTCTATCACATTTGTTCAATTTACGTCGCTCCTATTTCAGATAGCGTATTGGGCTAAGCGGCATCTTAAAGCGCATGAAATGGCGAGTAAAAATGCACTATTAAACTTCTAGGGTAGGGCAATCAGTGACCCGATTACATCATCTAATATTATGGTTAATATAAGAATTCAGCAAAATTCTATCACATTTGTTCAATTTACGTCGCTCCTATTTCAGATAGCGTATTGGGCTAAGCGGCATCTCAAGCGCATGAAATGGCGAGTAAAATGCACTATCAAACTTCTAGGACAAGGCAAACAGAGACCCGATTAGATAATTTTATATTACGGTTAATATAAGAATTCAGCGTAATTCTATCACATTTGTTCAACTTACGTCGCTCCTATTTCAGGTAGCGTACTGTGCTAGGCGGCATCTTAAAGCGCGTGGAATGGCGAGTAAAATGCACTATTAAACTTCTAGGATAAGGCAAACAGAGACCTGAGTAGATCATTTTATATTACGGTTAATATAAGAATTCGGCGTAATTCTATCACATTTGTTCAATTTACGTCGCTGCTATTCCAGATAGCTTATTGTGCTTAGCGGCATCTCAAAGCGCATGAAATGACGAGTGAAATGCACTATTAAACTTCTAGGGTAGGGCAAACAGAGACCCGATTATATCATTTTATATTATGGTTAATTTAAGAATTGAGCGAAATTCTATCACATTTGTTCAACTTACGTCGCTCATATTTCAGATAGCGTATTGGGCGAAGCGGCATCTCAAAGCGCATGAAATGGCGACTAAAATGCACTATTAAACTTCTAGGGTAGGGCAAGCAGAGACCCGATTAGATCATTTTATATTATGGTTAATTTAAGAATTCAGCAAAATTCTATCACATTCGTTCAATTTAGGTCGCTCCTATTTCAGAAAGCGTACTGGGAGAGGCGGCATCTTAAAGCGCGTGGAATGCCGAGTAAAATCCACTATTAAACTTCAAGGCTAGGGCGAACAGAGACCAGATTAGATCATTTTACATTCTGGTTTATAAAATAATTCACCGAAATTCTATCACATTTGTTCAACTTTCGTCGCTCATATTTCAGATAGCGTATTGGGCTAAGCGGCATCTCAAAGCGCATGAAATGGCGAGTAAAATGCACTATTAAACTTCTAGGGTAGGGCAATCAGTGACCCGATTAGATCATTTTATATTATAGTTAATTTAAGAATTCGGCGAAATTCTATCACATTCGTTCAATTTACGTCGCTCCTATTTCAGATAGCGCATTGGGCTAAGCGGCATCTCAAAGCGCATGAAATGGCGAGTAAAATGCACTATTAAACTTCTAGGGTAGGGCAAACAGAGACCCGATTAGATCATTTTATATTATGGTTAATTTAAGAATTCAGCAAAATTCTATAACATTTGTTCAATTTACGTCGCTCCTATTTCAGATAGCGTATTGGGCTAAGCGGCATCTCAAAGCGCATGAAATGGCGAGTAAAGTGCAATACTAAACTTCTAGGATACGGCAAACAGAGACCCGATTAGATCATTTTATATTTTGGTTAATATAAGAATTCAGCGAAATTCTATCACATTTGTTCAATTTACGTCGCTCATATTTCAGATAGCGTATTGGGCTAAGCGGCATCTCGAAGCGCAAGAAATGGCGAGCAAAATGCACTATTAAACTTCTAGGGTAGGGCAATCAGTGACCCGATTAGATCATTTTATATTATAGTTAATTTAAGAATTCAGCGAAATTCTATCACATTTGTTCAATTTACGTCGCTCCTATTTCAGATAGCGTACTGGGCTCGGCGGCATCTCAAAGCGCATGAAATGGGGAGTAAAATGCAATACTAAACTTCTAGGATAAGGCAAACAGAGACCCGATTAGATCATTTTATATTACGGTTAATATAAGAATGCGGCGAAATTCTTTCACATTTGTTCAATTTACGTCGCTGCTATTCCAGATAGCTTATTGTGCTTAGCGGCATCTCAAAGCGCATGAAATGACGAGTGAAATGCACTATTAAACTTCTTGGGTAGGGCAAACAGAGACCCGATTAGATCATTTTATATTACGGTTAATTTAAGATGTCAGCTAAATTTTATCGCATCTGTTCAATTTACGTCGCTCCTATTTCCGATAGCGTACTGGGCTAGGCGGCATCTTAAAGCGCGTGGAATGGCGAGTAAAATGCACTACTAAACTTCTATGATAGGGCAATCAGAGACCCGATTAGATCATTTTATATTTTGTTTAATATAAGATTTCAGGG
>CAKAJE020000148.1:0-30065 GCA_916610135.2 Macropis europaea | reverse complement strand
AAAATATAAAATGATCTAATCTGGTCTCTGATTGCCCTATCATAGAAGTTTATATAGTGCATTTTACTCACCATTCGTTCGCGCTTTAAGATGCCGCCTAGCCCAGTACGCATTCTGAAATAGGAACGACGTAAATTGAACAATTGTGACAGAATTTTGCTGAATTCTTAAATTAACCATAACATAAAATGATCTAATCGGGTCTCTGATTGCCCTATGATAGAAGTTTATATAGTGCATTTTACTGGACATTCCACGCGCTTTAAGATGCCGCCTAGCCCAGTACGCTATCTGAAATAGGAGCGACGTAAATTGAACAAATGTGATAGAATTTCGCTGAATTCTTATATTAACCTCTATGTAAAATGTTCTAATCGGATCTTTGTTCGCCGTACCCTAGAAGTTTAATAGTGCATTTTACTCGCCATTTCTTGCGCTTTGAGATGCCGCTTTGCCCAATAAGCTATCTGAAATAGGAGCGACGTAAATTGAAGAAATATGATAGAGTTTCGCTGAATTCTTAAATTAACCATAATATAAAATGATCTTATCGGGTCTCTGTTTGCCCTACCCTAGAAGTTTAATAGGGCATTCTACTCGCCATTTCGTGCGCTTTCTGATGCCGCTTAGCCCAATACGCTATCTGAAATATGAGCGACGTAAATTGAACAAATGTGATGGAATTTCGCTGAATTCTTATATTAACCTCAATGTAAAATGTTCTAATCGGATCTTTGTTCGCCGTACCCTAGAAGTTTAATAGTGCATTTTACTCGCCATTTCTTGCGCTTTGAGATGCCGCTTTGCCCAATAAGCTATCTGAAATAGGAGCGACGTAAATTGAACAAATGTGATAGAATTTCGCTGAATTCTTATATTAACCTTAATGTAAAATGTTCTAATCGGGTCTCTGTTCGCCCTACCCTTGAAGATTAATAGTGCATTTCACTCGTCATTTCATGCGCTTTGAGATGCCGCTTAGCCCAATACGCTATCTGAAATAGGAGCGACGTAAGTTGAACAAATGTGATAGAATTTCGCTGAATTCTTATATTAACCAAAATATAAAATGATCTAATCGGGTCTCTGATAGCCCTACCATAGAAGATTAATAGTGCATTTTACTGGCCATTCCACGCGCTTTAAGATGCCCCCTAGCCCAGTACGCTATCTGAAATAGGAGAGACGTAAGTTGAACAAATGTGATAGAATTACGCTGAATTCTTATATTAACCGTAATATAAAATGATCTAATCGGGTCTCTGTTTGCCTTACCCTAGAAGTTTAATAGTGCATTTTACTCGCCATTTCATGCGCTTTGAGATGCCGCTTAGCCCAATACGCTATCGGAAATAGGAGCGACGTAAATTGAACAAATGTGATAGAATTTCGCTGAATTCTTTTATTAACCAAAATGTAAAATGATCTAATCGGGTCTCTGTTCGCCCTAGCCTAGAAGTTTAATAGTGCATTTTAGTCACCATTCCACGCGCTTTAAGATGCCGCCTAGCCAAGTACGCTACCTGAAATAGGAGCGACGTAAGTTGAACAAATGTGATAGAATTACGCCGCATTCTTATATTAACCGTAATATAAAATGTTCTAATCTGGTCTCTGTTTGCCTTATCCTAGAAGTTTAATAGTGCATTATACTCGCCATTTCATGCGCTTCGAGATGCCGCTTAGCCCAATACGCCATCTGAAATATGAGCGACGTAAATTGAACAAATGTGATAGAATATCGCTGAATTCTTATATAAATCTTAATGAAAAATGATCTAATCGGGTCTCTGTTCGCCCTACCCTAGAAGCTTAATAGTGCATTTCACTCGTCATTCCATGCGCTTTCAGATGCCGCTTAGCCCAATAAGCTATCTGAAATAGGAGCGACGTAAATTGAAGAAATGTGATAGAATTTCGCTGAATTCTTACATTAATCTTAATGAAAAATGATCTAATCGGGTCTCTGTTCGCCCTACCCTAGAAGTTTAATAGTGCATTTTACTCGCCATTCCACGCGCTTTAAGGTGCCGCTTAGCCCAATACGCTACCTGAAATAGGAGCGACGTAAATTGAACAAATGTGATAGAATTTCCCTGAATTCTTATATTAACGATAATGTAAAAAGATCTAATCGGTTCTCTGTTCGCCCTAGCCTAGATGTTTAATAGTGCATTTTATTCGACATTTAATGCGCCTTGAGATGCCGCTTAGCCCAATACGCTATCTGAAATAGGAGCGACGTAAATTGAACAAATGTGATAGAATTTCCCTGAATTCTTATATTAACCATAATGTAAAAAGATCTAATCGGGTCTCTGTTCGCCCTAGCCTAGAAGTTTAATAGTGCATTTTATTCGACATTTAATGCGCTTTGAGATGCCGCTTAGCACAATACGCTATCTGAAATATGAGCGACGTAAATTGAACAAATGTGATAGAATTTTGCTGAATTCTTAAATTAACCATAATATGAAATGATCTGATCGGGTCTCTGTTTGCCCTACCCTAGAAGTTTAATAGTGCATTTTACACGCCATTTCATGCGCTTTGAGATGCCGCTTAGATCAATACGCTATCTGAAATAGGAGCGACGTAAATTGAACAAATGTGTTAGAATTTTGCTGAATTCTTAAATTAACCATAATATAAAATGATCTAATCGGGTCTCTGTTTGCCTTATCCTAGAAGTTTAATAGTGCATTTTACTCGCCACTTCATGCGCTTTGAGATGCCGCTTAGCCCAATACGCTATCTAAAATAGGAGCGACGTAAATTGAACAAATGTGATAGAATGTTGCAGAATTCTTAAATTAACCATAATATAAAATGAACTAATCGGGTCTCTGTTTGCCCTACCCTAGAAGTTTAATAGTGCATTTCACTCGTCATTTCATGCGCTTTGAGATGCCGCTAAGCCCAATAAGCTATCTGAAATAGGAGCGACGTAAATTGAACAAATGTGATAGAATTTTGCAGAATTCTTAAATTAACCATAATATAAAATGATCTAATCGGGTCTCTGTTCGCCCTACCCTAGAAGTTTAATAGTGCATTTTACTCGCCATTCCACGCGCTTTAAGGTGCCGCTTAGCCCAATACGCTATCTGAAATAGGAGCGACGTAAATTGAAGAAATGTGGTAGAATTTCTCTGAATTCTTATATTAACCTTAATGTAAAATGATCTAATCGGGTCTCTGTTCGCCCCACCATAGAAGTCTAATAGTGCATTACACTCGTCATTTCATGCGCTTTGAGATGCCGCTTTGCCCAATAGGCTATCTGAAATAGGAGCGACGTAAATTGAACAAATGTGATAGAATTTCGCTGAATTCTTGTATTAAACAAAATATAAAATGACCTAGTCGGGGCTCTGTTTGCCCTATCATAGAAGTTTAATAGTGCATTTCACTCGTCATTTCATGCGCTTTGAGATGCCGCTTAGCCCAATAAGCTATCTGAAATAGGAGCGACGTAAATTGAACAAATGTGATAGAATTTCACTGAATTCTTATATTAACCTTAATGTAAAATGATCTAATCGGGTCTCTGTTTGCCCTGCCCTAGAAGTTTAATAGTGCATTTCACTCATGATTTCATGCGCTTTGAGATTCCGCTTAGCCCAATAAGCTATCTGAAATAGGAGCGACGTAAATTGAACAAATGTGATAGAATTTCGCTGAATTCTTGTATTAAGCAAAATATAAAATGATCTAATCGGGTCTCTGATTGCCCTATCAGAGAAGTTTAATAGTGCATTTCAATCGCCATTCCACGCGCTTTAAGATGCCGCTTAGTCCAATACGCTATCTGAAATAGGAGCGACATAAATTGAACAAATGTGATAGAATTTCCCTGAAATCTTATATGAAACAAAATATAAAATGATCTAATCCGGTCTCTGATTGCCCTATCATAGCAGTTTAGTAGTGCATTTTACTCGCCATTCCACGCGCTTTAAGATGCCGCCTAGCCCAGTACGCTATCTGAAATAGGAGCGACGTAAGTTGAACAAATGTGATAGAATTACGCTGAATTCTTATATTATCCATAATATAAAATGATCTAATCGGGTCTCTGTTTGCCCTACCGTGGAAATTTAATAGTGCATTTTACTCGCCATTTCATGCGCTTTGAGATGCCGCTGCTCCCAATACGCTATCTGAAATAGGAGCGACGTAAATTGAACAAATGTGATAGAACTTCGCTGAATTCTTATATTAACCAAAATATAAAATGATTTAATCGGGTCTCTGATTGCCCTATCATAGAAGTTTTATAGTTCATTTTACTCGCCATTCCACGCGCTTCACGATGCCGCCTAGCCTAGTACGGTATCTGAAATAGGAACGGCGTAAATTGAACAAATGTGATAGAATTTTGCTGAATTCTTAAATTAACCATAATATAAAATGATCTAATCGGGTCTCTGTTTGCCCTACCCTAGAAGTGTAATATTGCATTTTACTCGCCATACCATGCGCTTTGAGATGCCCCTTAGCCCAATACGCTATCTGAAATAGGAGCGACGTAAATTGAACAAATGTGATAGAATTTCGCTGAATTCTAAAATTAACCATAATATAAAATGATCTAATCGGGCCTCTGTATGCCCCACCCTAGAAGTGTAATAGTGCATTTTACTCGCCATTTCTTGCGCTTTGAGATGCCGCTTAGCCCAATACGCTGTCTGAAATATCAGCGACGTAAATTGAACAAATGTGATAGAATTACGCTGCATTCTTATATAAACGGTAATATAAAATGATCTAATCGGGTCTCTGTTCGCCTTATCCTAGAAGTTTAATAGGGCATTTCACTCGTCATTTCATGCGCTTTGAGATGCCTCTTAGCCCAATAAGCTATCTGAAATAGGAGCGACGTAAATTGAACAAATGTGATAGAATTTCGCTGAATTCTTATATTAACCAAAATATAAAATGATCTAGTCGGGTCTCTGATTTCCCTATCATAGTAGTTTAATAGTGCATTTCACTCGTCATTTCATGCGCTTTAAGATGCCGCCTAGCCCAGTACGCTATCTGAAACAGGAGCGATGTAAATTGAACAAATGTGATAGAATTTCCCTGAATATTTATATTAACCTTAACGTAAAATGATCTAATCGGGTCTCTGCTCGCCCTACCCTAGAAGTTTAATAGTGCATTTCACTCGCCATTTCATAAGCTTTGAGATGCCGCTTAGCCCAATACGCTATCTGAAATATGAGCGACGTAAATTGAACAAATGTGATAGAATTTCGCTGAATTCTTAAATTAACTATAATATAAAATTATCTAATCGGATCTCTTATTGCCCTATCATAGAAGTTTAATAGTGCATTTTACTCGCCATTCCACGCGCTTTAAGGTGCCGCCTAGCCCAGTACGCTATCTGAAATAGGAGCGACGTAAGTTGAACAAATGTGATAGAATTACGCTGAATTCTTATATTAACCGTAATATCAAATGATCTAATCGGGTCTCTGTTAACCTTATCCTAGAAGTTTAATAGTGCATTTTACTCGCCATTTCATGCGCTTTGAGATGCCGCTTAGCCCAATACAGTATCTAAAATAGGAGCGACGTAAATTGAACAATTGTGATAGAATTTCGCTGAATTCTTATATTAACCAAAATATAAAATGATCTAGTCGGGTCTCTGATTGCCCTATCATAGTAGTTTAATAGTGCATTTCACTCGTCATTTCATGCGCTTTAAGATGCCGCCTAGCCCAGTACGCTATCTGAAATAGGAGCGACGTAAATTGAACAAATGTGATAGAATTTCGCTGAATTCTTATATTAACCTCAATGTAAAATGTTCTAATCGGATCTTTGTTCGCCGTACCCTAGAAGTTTAATAGTGCATTTTACTCGCCATTTCTTGCGCTTTGAGATGCCGCTTTGCCCAATAAGCTATCTGAAATAGGAGCGACGTAAATTGAACAAATGTGAGAGAATTTCGCTGAATTCTTATATTAACCTTAATGTAAAATGTTCTAATCGGGTCTCTGTTCGCCCTACCCTTGAAGATTAATAGTGCATTTCACTCGTCATTTCATGCGCTTTGAGATGCCGCTTAGCCCAATACGCTATCTGAAATAGGAGCGACGTAAGTTGAACAAATGTGATAGAATTTCGCTGAATTCTTATATTAACCAAAATATAAAATGATCTAATCGGGTCTCTGATAGCCCTACCATAGAAGATTAATAGTGCATTTTACTGGCCATTCCACGCGCTTTAAGATGCCCCCTAGCCCAGTACGCTATCTGAAATAGGAGCGACGTAAATTGAACAAATGTGATAGAATTACGCTGCATTCTTATATAAACGGTAATATAAAATGTTCTAATCTGGTCTCTGTTTGCCTTATCCTAGAAGTTTAATAGTGCATTTCACTCGTCATTTCATGCGCTTTAAGATGCCGCCTAGCCCAGTACGCTATCTGAAACAGGAGCGATGTAAATTGAACAAATGTGATAGAATTTCCATGAATACTTATATTAACCTTAACGTAAAATGATCTAATCGGGTCTCTGCTCGCCCTACCCTAGAAGTTTAATAGTGCATTTCACTCGCCATTTCATGAGCTTTGAGATGCCGCTTAGCCCAATACGATATCTGAAATATGAGCGACGTAAATTGAACAAATGTGATAGAATTTCGCTGAATTCTTAAATTAACTATAATATAAAATTATCTAATCGGATCTCTTATTGCCCTATCATAGAAGTTTAATAGTGCATTTTACTCGCCATTCCACGCGCTTTAAGGTGCCGCCTAGCCCAGTACGCTATCTGAAATAGGAGCGACGTAAGTTGAACAAATGTGATAGAATTACGCTGAATTCTTATATTAACCGTAATATCAAATGATCTAATCGGGTCTCTGTTTGCCTTATCCTAGAAGTTTAATAGTGCATTTTACTCGCCATTTCATGCGCTTTGAGATGCCGCTTAGCCCAATACACTATCTAAAATAGGAGCGACGTAAATTGAACAATTGTGATAGAATTTCGCTGAATTCTTATATTAACCAAAATATAAAATGATCTAGTCGGGTCTCTGATTGCCCTATCATAGTAGTTTAATAGTGCATTTCACTCGTCATTTCATGCGCTTTAAGATGCCTCCTAGCCCAGTACGCTATCTGAAATAGGAGCGACGTAAATTGAACAAATGTGATAGAATTTCGCTGAATTCTTATATTAACCTCAATGTAAAATGTTCTAATCGGATCTTTGTTCGCCGTACCCTAGAAGTTTAATAGTGCATTTTACTCGCCATTTCTTGCGCTTTGAGATGCCGCTTTGCCCAATACGCTATCTGAAATACGAGCGACGTAAATTGAACAAATGTGATAGAATTTCCCTGAAATCTTATATTAAACAAAATATAAAATGATCTAATGGGGTCTCTGATTGCCCTATCATAGCAGTTTAGTAGGGCATTTTACTCGCCCTTCCACGCGCTTTAAGATGCCGCCTAGTCCAGTACGCTATCTGAAATAGGAGCGACGTAAATTGAACAATTGTGGTAGAATTACGCTGCATTCTTATATTAACCGTAATATAAAATGATCTAATCGGGTCTCTGTTTCCCGAACCCTAGAAGTTTAATAGTGCATTTTACTCGCCACTTCATGCGCTTTGAGATGCCGCTTAGCCCAATACACTATCTGAAATAGGAGCGACGTAAATTGAACGAATGTAAGAATCTCGCTGAATTCTTAAATTAACCATAATATAAAATGATCTAATCGGGTCTCTGTATGCCATACCCAAGAAGTGTAATAGTGCATTTTACTCGCCATTTCTTGCGCTTTGAGATGCCGCTTAGCCCAATACGCTATTTGAAATATCAACGACGCAAATTGAACAAATGTGATAGAATTTCGCTGAATTCTTATATTAACCTTAATGTAAAATGATCTAATCGGGTCTCTGTTCGCCCTACCCTAGAAGTTTAATAGTGCATTTCACTCGTAATTGCATGCGCTTTGAGATGCCGCATAGCCCAATTAGCTATCTGAAATAGGAGCGACGTAAATTGAACAAATGTGATAGAATTTCGCTGAATTCTTGTATTAACCAAAATATAAAATGATCTAATCGGGTCTCTGATTGCCTTATCATAGAAGTTTAATAGTGCATTTTACTCGCCATTCCACGCGCTTTAATATGCCGCCTTGTCCAGTACGCTATCTGAAATAGGAGCGACGTAAATTGAACAAATGTGGTAGAATTACGCTGCATTCTTATATTAACCGTAACATAAAATGATCAAATCGGGTCTCTGTTTGCCTTACCCTAGAAGTATAATAGTGCATTTGACTCAGCACTTCATGCGCTTTGAGATGCCG
Organism: Macropis europaea; assembly: GCA_916610135.2. Classification (NCBI taxonomy): domain Eukaryota; kingdom Metazoa; phylum Arthropoda; class Insecta; order Hymenoptera; family Melittidae; genus Macropis; species Macropis europaea. The sequence goes on along the minus strand of CAKAJE020000148.1, from coordinate 21,698 downwards.
CTTAGCCCAATACGCTATCTGAAATAGGAGTGACGTAAATTGAACAAATGTGATAGAATTTCGCTGAATTCTTATATTAACATTGATGTTAAATGATCTAATCGGGTCTCTGTTCGCCATACCCTAGAAGTTTAGTTGTGCATTACACTCGTAATTTCATGCGCTTTGAGATGCCGCTTAGCCCAATTAGCTATCTGAAATAGGAGCGACGTAAATTGAACAAATGTGATAGAATTTCGCTGAATTCTTGTATTAACCAAAATATAAAATGATCTAATCGGGTCTCTGATTGCCCTATCATAGAAGTTTAGTAGTGCATTTTACTCGCCATTCCACGCACTTTAAGATGCCGCCTAGCCCTGCACGCTATCTGAAATAGGAACGACGTAAATTGAGCAAATGTGATAGAATTTTGCTGAATTCTTAAATTAACCATAATATAAAATGATCTAATCTGGTCTCTGTTTGCCCTACCCTAGAAGTTTAACAGTGCATTTTACTCGCCATTCCACGCGCTTTAAGATGCCGCCTAGCCCAGTACGCTATCTGAAATAGGAACGACGTAAATTGTACAAATGTGATAGAATTTTGCAGAATTCTTAAATTAACCATAATATAAAATGATCTAATCGGGTCTCTGTTTGCCCTACCCTAGAAATTTAACAGTGCGTTTTACTCGCCATTTCATGCGCTTTGAGATGCCGCTTAGCCCAATACGCTATCTGAAATAGGAGCGACGTAAGTTGAACAAATGTGATAGAATTACGCTGCATTCTTATATTAACCGTAATATAAAATGTCTAATCGGGTCTCTGTTTGCCTTATCCTAGAAGTTTAATAGTGCATTATACTCGCCATTTCATGCGCTTTGAGATGCCGCTTAGCCCAGTACGCTATCTGAAATAGGAGCGACGTCAATTGAACAAATGTGATCGAATTTCGCTGAATTCTTAAATTAACCATAATATAAAATGATCTAATCCGGTCTCTGTTTGCCCTACCCTAGAAGTTTAATAGTGCATTTTGCTCGCCTTTTCATGCGCTTTGAGATGCCGCTTAGCCCAATAGGCTATCTGAAAGAGGAGCGACGTACATTGTACAAATGTGATCGAATTTCGCTGAATTCTTAAATTAACCATAACATAAAATGATCTAATCGGGTCTCTGTTTGCCCTACCCTAGAAGTTTAATAGTGCATTTTACTCGCCATTCCACGCGCTTTAAGATGCCGCCTAGCCCAGTACGCTACCTTAAATAGGAGCGATGTAAGTTGAACAAATGTGATAGAATTACGCTGAATTCTTATATTAACCGTAATATAAAATGATCTAATCGGTTCTCTGTTTGCCTTATCCTAGAAGTTTAATAGTGCATTTTACTCGGCATGTCATGCGCTTTGAGATGCCGCTTAGCCTAATACGCTATCTGAAATAGGAACGACGTAAATTGAACAAATGTGATAGAATTTCCCTGAATTCTTATATTACCCTTAATGTAAAATGATCTAATCGGTTCTCTGTTCGCCCTACCCTAGAAGTTTAATAGTGCCTTTCACTCGTCATTTCATGCGCTTTGAGATGCCGCTTAGCCCAATACGCTATCTGAAATAGGAACGACGTAAATTGAACAAATGTGATAGAATTTCGCTGAATTCTTAAATTAACCATAATATAAAATGATCTAATCGGGTCTCTGATTGCCCTATCATAGAAGTTTAGTAGTGCATTTTACTCGCCATTCCACGCACTTTAAGATGCCGCCTAGCCCTGCACGCTATCTGAAATAGGAACGACGTAAATTGAGCAAATGTGATAGAATTTTGCTGAATTCTTAAATTAACCATAATATAAAATGATCTAATCTGGTCTCTGTTTGCCCTACCCTAGAAGTTTAACAGTGCATTTTACTCGCCATTCCACGCGCTTTAAGATGCCGCCTAGCCCAGTACGCTATCTGAAATAGGAACGACGTAAATTGTACAAATGTGATAGAATTTTGCAGAATTCTTAAATTAACCATAATATAAAATGATCTAATCGGGTCTCTGTTTGCCCTACCCTAGAAATTTAACAGTGCGTTTTACTCGCCATTTCATGCGCTTTGAGATGCCGCTTAGCCCAATACGCTATCTGAAATAGGAGCGACGTAAGTTGAACAAATGTGATAGAATTACGCTGCATTCTTATATTAACCGTAATATAAAATGTCTAATCGGGTCTCTGTTTGCCTTATCCTAGAAGTTTAATAGTGCATTATACTCGCCATTTCATGCGTTGAGATGCCGCTTAGCCCAGTACGCTATCTGAAATAGGAGCGACGTCAATTGAACAAATGTGATCGAATTTCGCTGAATTCTTAAATTAACCATAATATAAAATGATCTAATCCGGTCTCTGTTTGCCCTACCCTAGAAGTTTAATAGTGCATTTTGCTCGCCTTTTCATGCGCTTTGAGATGCCGCTTAGCCCAATAGGCTATCTGAAAGAGGAGCGACGTACATTGTACAAATGTGATCGAATTTCGCTGAATTCTTAAATTAACCATAACATAAAATGATCTAATCGGGTCTCTGTTTGCCCTACCCTAGAAGTTTAATAGTGCATTTTACTCGCCATTCCACGCGCTTTAAGATGCCGCCTAGCCCAGTACGCTACCTTAAATAGGAGCGATGTAAGTTGAACAAATGTGATAGAATTACGCTGAATTCTTATATTAACCGTAATATAAAATGATCTAATCGGTTCTCTGTTTGCCTTATCCTAGAAGTTTAATAGTGCATTTTACTCGGCATGTCATGCGCTTTGAGATGCCGCTTAGCCTAATACGCTATCTGAAATAGGAACGACGTAAATTGAACAAATGTGATAGAATTTCCCTGAATTCTTATATTAACCTTAATGTAAAATGATCTAATCGGTTCTCTGTTCGCCCTACCCTAGAAGTTTAATAGTGCCTTTCACTCGTCATTTCATGCGCTTTGAGACGCCGCTTAGCCCAATACGCTATCTGAAATAGGAACGACGTAAATTGAACAAATGTGATAGAATTTCGCTGAATTCTTAAATTAACCATAATATAAAATGATCTAATCGGGTCTCTGATTGCCCTATCATAGAAGTTTAGTAGTGCATTTTACTCGCCATTCCACGCACTTTAAGATGCCGCCTAGCACTGCACGCTATCTGAAATAGGAACGACGTAAATTGAGCAAATGTGATAGAATTTTGCTGAATTCTTAAATTAACCATAATATAAAATGATCTAATCTGTCTCTGTTTGCCCTACCCTAGAAGTTTAACAGTGCATTTTACTCGCCATTCCACGCGCTTTAAGATGCCGCCTAGCCCAGTACGCTATCTGAAATAGGAACGACGTAAATTGTACAAATGTGATAGAATTTTGCAGAATTCTTAAATTAACCATAATATAAAATGATCTAATCGGGTCTCTGTTTGCCCTACCCTAGAAATTTAACAGTGCGTTTTACTCGCCATTTCATGCGCTTTGAGATGCCGCTTAGCCCAATACGCTATCTGAAATAGGAGCGACGTAAGTTGAACAAATGTGATAGAATTACGCTGCATTCTTATATTAACCGTAATATAAAATGTCTAATCGGGTCTCTGTTTGCCTTATCCTAGATGTTTAATAGTGCATTATACTCGCCATTTCATGCGCTTTGAGATGCCGCTTAGCCCAGTACGCTATCTGAAATAGGAGCGACGTCAATTGAACAAATGTGATCGAATTTCGCTGAATTCTTAAATTAACCATAATATAAAATGATCTAATCCGGTCTCTGTTTGCCCTACCCTAGAAGTTTAATAGTGCATTTTGCTCGCCTTTTCATGCGCTTTGAGATGCCGCTTAGCCCAATAGGCTATCTGAAAGAGGAGCGACGTACATTGTACAAATGTGATCGAATTTCGCTGAATTCTTAAATTAACCATAACATAAAATGATCTAATCGGGTCTCTGTTTGCCCTACCCTAGAAGTTTAATAGTGCATTTTACTCGCCATTCCACGCGCTTTAAGATGCCGCCTAGCCCAGTACGCTACCTTAAATAGGAGCGATGTAAGTTGAACAAATGTGATAGAATTACGCTGAATTCTTATATTAACCGTAATATAAAATGATCTAATCGGTTCTCTGTTTGCCTTATCCTAGAAGTTTAATAGTGCATTTTACTCGGCATGTCATGCGCTTTGAGATGCCGCTTAGCCTAATACGCTATCTGAAATAGGAACGACGTAAATTGAACAAATGTGATAGAATTTCCCTGAATTCTTATATTAACCTTAATGTAAAATGATCTAATCGGTTCTCTGTTCGCCCTACCCTAGAAGTTTAATAGTGCCTTTCACTCGTCATTTCATGCGCTTTGAGATGCCGCTTAGCCCAATACGCTATCTGAAATAGGAACGACGTAAATTGAACAAATGTGATAGAATTTCGCTGATTCTTAAATTAACCATAATATAAAATGATCTAATCGGGTCTCTGTTCGCCCTAGCCTAGAAGTTTAATAGTGCATTTTAGTCGCCATTCCACGCGCTTTAAGATGCCGCCTAGCCCAGTACGCTACCTGAAATAGGAGCGACGTAAGTTGAACAAATGTGATAGAATTACGCCGCATTCTTATATTAACCGTTATATAAAATGATCTAATCTGGTCTCTGTTTGCCTTATCCTAGAAGTTTAATAGTGCATTATACACGCCATTTCATGCGCTTCGAGATGCCGCTTAGCCCAATACGCTATCTGAAATAGGAACGACGTAAATTGAACAAATGTGATAGAATTTCCCTGAATTCTTATATTAACCTTAATGTAAAATGATCTAATCGGTTCTCTGTTCGCCCTACCCTAGAACTTTAATAGTGCCTTTCACTCGCCATTTCATGCGCTTTGAGAAGCCGCATACCACAATACGCTATCTGAAATAGGAGTCACGTAAATTGAAAAATGTGAAAGAATTTCCCTTAATTCTTATATTAACCTTAATGTAAAATGATCTAATCGGGTCTCTGTTCGCCCTACCACAGAAGTCTAATAGTGCATTTCACTCGTCATTTCATGCGCTTTGAGATGCCGCTTAGACCAATAAGCTATCTGAAATAGGTGCGACGTAAATGGAACAAATGTGATAGAATTTCGCTGAATTCTTGTATTAACCAAAATATAAAATGACCTAGTCGGGGCTCTGTTTGCCCTATCATAGAAGTTTAATAGTGCATTTTACTCGCCATTCCACGCGCTTTAAGATGCCGCCTAGCCCAGTACGCTTCCTGAACTAGGAGCGACGTAAATTGAACAAATGTGATAGAATTTCGCTGAATTCTTATATTAACCATAATATAAAATGATCTAATCGGGTCTCTGATTGCCCTACCCTAGAAGTTTAATAGTGCATTTTACTCGCCATTTCATGCGCTTTGAGATGCCGCTTTGTCCAATACGCTATCTGAAATAGGTGCGACGTAAATTGAACAAATGTGATAGAATTTCGCTGAATTCTGGTATTAAACAAAATATAAAATGATCTAATCGGGTCTCTGATTGCCCTATTATAGAAGTTTAATAGTGCATTTTACTCGCCATTCCTTGCGCTTTGAGATGCCGCTTAGCCCAATACGCTATCTGAAATATCAACGACGTAAATTGAACAAATGTGATAGAATTTCGCTGAATCCTTATATTAACCTTAATGTAAAATGATCTAATCGGGTGTCTGTTCGCCCCGCCCTAGAAGTTTAATAGTGCATTTCACTAATGATTTCATGCGCTTTGAGATGCCGCTTAGCCCAATAAGCTATCTGAAATAGGAGCGACGTAAATTGAACAAATGTGATAGAATTTCCCTGAATTCTTATTTTAACCAAAAAATAAAATGATCTAATCGGGTCTCTGATTGCCCTACCGTGGAAATTTAATAGTGCATTTCACTCGCCATTTCATGCGCTTTGAGATGCCGCTGAGCCCAATACGCTATCTGAAATAGGAGCGACGTCAATTGAAGAAATGTGATAGAATTTTGCTGAATTCTCAAATGAACCATAATATAAAATGATCTAATCGGGTCTCTGTTTGCCATACCCTGGAAATTTAATAGTGTATTTTACTCGCCATTTCATGCGCTTTGAGATGCCACCTAGCCCAGTACGCTATCTGAAATAGGAGCGACGTGAATTGAACAAATGTGATAGAATTTTGCTGAATTCTTATATTAACCGTAATATAAAATGATCTAATCGGGTCTCCGTTTGCCTTATCCTAGAAGTTTAATAGTGTATTTTACTCGCCATTCCACGCGCTTTAAGTTGCCGCCTAGCCCAGTACGCTATCTGAAATAGGAGCGACGTAAGTTGAACAAATGTGATAGAATTACGCTGAATTCTTATATTAACCTTAATGTAGAATGTTCTAATCGGGTCTCTGTTCGCCCTACCCTTGAAGATTAATAGTGCATTTCACTCGTCATTTCATGCGCTTTGAGATGCCGCTTAGCCCAATACGCTATCTGAAATAGGAGCGACGTAAGTTGAACAAATGTGATAGAATTTCGCTGAATTCTTATATTAACCAAAATATAAAATGATCTAATCGGGTCTCTGATAGCCCTATCATAGAAGATTAATAGTGCATTTTACCCGCCATTCCACGCGCTTTAAGATGCCGCCTAGCCCAGTACGCTATCTGAAATAGGAGCGACGTACGTTGAACAAATGTGATAGAATTACGCTGAATTCTTATATTAACCGTAATATAAAATGATCGAATCGGGTCTCTGTTTGCCTTATCCTAGAAGTTTAATAGTGCATTTTACTCGCCATTTCATGCGCATTGAGATGCCGCTTTGCCCAATACGCTATCTGAAATATCAGCGACGTAAATTGAACAAATGTGAGAGACTTTCGCTGAATTCTTATATTAACCTTAATGTAAAATGTTCTAATCGGGTCTCTGTTTGCCTTACCCTAGAAGTTTAATAGTGCATTTTACTCGCCATTTCATGCGCTTTGAGATGCCGCTTTGCCCAATTAGCTATCTGAAATAGGAGCGACGTAAATTGAACAAATGTGATAGAATTTCGCTGAATCCTTAGATTAACCAAAATATAAAATGATCTAATCGGCTCTCTGATTGCCGTATCATAGAAGTTTAGTAGTGCATTTTACTCGCCCTTCCACGCGCTTTAAGATGCAGCCAAGCCCAGTACGCTATCTGAAATAGGAGCGACGTAAATTGAACAATTGTTATAGAATTTTGCTGAATTCTTAAATTAAACGTAACATAAAATGATCTAATCGGGTCTCTGTTTGCCCTACCCTAGAAGTTTAATAGTGCATTTTACTCGCCATTTCATGCGCTTTGAGATGCCGCTCAGCCCAATACGCTATCTGAAATATCAGCGACGTAAATTGAACAAATGTGATAGAATTACGCTGCATTCTTATATTAACCGTATTATAAAATGATCTAATCGGGTCTCTGTTTGCCTTACCCTAGAAGTTTAATAGTGCATTTTACTCGCCATTTCTTGCGCTTTGAGATGCCGCTTAGCCCAATACGCTATCTGAAATAGGAGCGACGTAAATTGAACAAATGTGATAGAATTTCGCTGAATTCTTATATTAACCTAAATATAAAATGATCTAATCGGGTCTCTGATTGCCCTATCACAGAAGTTTAATAGTGCATTTTACTCGCCATTCCGCGCACTTTAAGGTGCTGCCTAGCCCAGTACGCTATCTGATATAGGAGCGACGTAAATTGAACCAATGTGATAGAATTTTGCTGAATTCTTAAATTAACCATAATATAAAATGATCTAATCGGGTCTCTCTTTGCCCTACCCTAGAAGTTTAATTGTGCATTTTACTCGTCATTTCATGCGCTTTGAGATGCCGCTTAGCCCAATACGCTATCTGAAATAGGAGCGACGTAAATTCAACAAATGCGATAGAATTTCCCTGGAATCTTATATTAAACACAATATAAAATGATCTAATCGGGTCTCTGATTGCCCTTTCATAGAAGTTTAGTAGTGCATTTTACTCGCCATTCCACGCGCTTTAAGATGCCGCCTAGCCCAGTACGCTATCTGAAATGGGAGCGACGTAAGTTGAACAAATGTGATAGAAATACGCTGAATTCTTATATTAACGGTAATATAAAATGATCTAATCGGGTCTCTGTTTGCCTTATCCTAGAAGTTTAATAGTGCATTATACTCGCCATTTCATGCGTTTTACATGCCGCCTAGCCCAGTACGCTATCTGAAATGGGAGCGACGTAAGTTGAACAAATGTGATAGAAATACGCTGAATTCTTATATTAACGGTAATATAAAATGATCTAATCGGGTCTCTGTTTGCCTTATCCTAGAAGTTTAATAGTGCATTATACTCGCCATTTCATGCGCTTTTAGATGCCGCTTAGCCCAATACGCTATCTGAAATAGGAGCGACGTAAATTGAACAAATGTGATAGAATTTCGCTGAATTCTTATATTAACCAAAATATAAAATGATCTAATCGGGTCTCTGATTGCCCTATCATAGAAGTTTAATAGTGCATTTTACTCGCCATTTCATGCGCTTTGAGAAGCCGCATACCACAATACGCAATCTGAAATAGGAGTCACGTAAATTGAAAAATGTGATAGAATTTCCCTGAATTCTTATATTAACCTTAATGTAAAATGATCTAATCGGGTCTCTGTTCGCCCTACCATAGAAGTCTGATAGTGCATTTCACTCGCCATTTCAAGCGCTTTGAGATACCGCTTAGCCCAATACGCTATCTGAAATAGGAGCAACGTAAATTGAACAAATGTGATAGAATTTCGCTGAATTCTTATATTAACCAAAATATAAATTGATCTAATCGGGTCTCTGATTGCCCTATCATAGAAGTTTAATAGTGCATTTTACTCGCTATTCCACGCGCTTTAAGATGCCGCCTATCCCAGTACGCTATCTGAAATAGGAGCGACGTAAATTGAACAAATGTGATAGAATTTTGCTGAATTCTTAAATTAACCATAATATAAAATGATCTGATCGGGTCTCTGTTTGCCCTACCCTAGAAGTTTAATAGTGCATTTTACACGTCATTTCATGCGCTTTCAGATGCCTCTTAGCCCAATAAGCTATCTGAAATAGGAGCGACGTAAATTGAACAAATGTGATAGAATTATTCTGAATTATTAAATAGACCATAATATGAAATGATCTAATCGGTTCTCTGTTTGCCCTACCCTAGAAGTTTAACAGTGCATTTCACTCGCCATTTCATGCGCTTTGAGATGCCGCTTAGCCCAATACGCTATCTGAAATAGGAGCGTCGTACATTGAACAAACGTGATACAATTACCCTGAATTCTTATATTAACCTTAATGTAAAATGATCTAATCGGTTCTCTGTTCGCCCTACCCTAGAAGTTTAATAGTGCCTTTCACTCGTCATTTCATGCGCTTTGAGATGCCGCTTAGCGCAATCCGCTATCTGATATAGGAGCGACGTAAATTGAACAAATGTGATAGAATTTCGCTGAATTCTTATAATAATCTTAATATAAAATGATCTAATCGGGTCTTTGTTCGCCCAACCCGAGAAGTTTAATAGTGTATTTCACTCGTCATTTCATGCGCTTTGAGATGCCGCTTAGCCCAATACGCTAACTGAAATAGGAGCGACGTAAATTGAACAAATGTGATAGAATTTTTCTGAATTCTTAAATAAACCATAATATGAAATGATCTAATCGGGTCTCTGTTCGCCCTACCATAGAAGTTTAATAGTGCATTTCACTCGCCATTTCATGCGCTTTGAGATGCCGCTTAGCCCAATACGCTATCTGAAATAGGAGCGACGTAAATAGAACAATTGTGATAGAATTTCGCTGGATTCTTATAATAACCAAAATATAAAATGATCTAATCGGGTCTCTGATAGCCCTATCATAGAAGTTTAATAGTGCATTTTACTCGCCATTCCACGCGCTTTAAGATGCCGCCTAGCCCAGTACGCTATCTGAAATAGGAGCGACGTACGTTGAACAAATGTGATAGAATTACGCTGAATTCTTATATTAACCGTAATATAAAATGATCGAATCGGGTCTCTGTTTGCCTTATCCTAGAAGTTTAATAGTGCATTTTACTCGCCATTTCATGCGCATTGAGATGCCGCTCAGCCCAATACGCTATCTGAAATATCAGCGACGTAAATTGAACAAATGTGATAGAATTACGCTGCATTCTTATATTAACCGTATTATAAAATGATCTAATCGGGTCTCTGTTTGCCTTACCCTAGAAGTTTAATAGTGCATTTTACTCGCCATTTCATGCGCTTTGAGATGCCGCTTAGCCCAATACGCTATCGGAAATAGGAGCGACGTAAATTGAACAAATGTGATAGAATTTCGCTGAATTCTTAAATTAACCATAACATAAAATGATCTAATCGGGTCTCTGATTGCCCTATGATAGAAGTTTATATAGTGCATTTTACTGGACATTCCACGCGCTTTAAGATGCCGCCTAGCCCAGTACGCTATCTGAAATAGGAGCGACGTAAGTTGAACAAATGTGATAGAATTTCGCTGAATTCTTATATTAACCAAAATATAAAATGATCGAATCGGGTCTCTGATTGCCCTAACATAGAAGTTTGGTAGTGCATTTCACTCGCCCTTCCACGCGCTTTAAGATGCCGCCTAGCCCAGTACGCTATCAGAAATAGGTGCGACGTAAGTTGAACAAATGTGATAGAATTACGCTGAATTCTTATATTAACCGTAATATAAAATGATCTAATCGGGTCTCTGTTTGTCCTACCCTAGAAGTTTAATAGTGCATTTTACTCGCCATTTCTTGCGCTTTGAGATGCCGCTTAGCCCAATACGCTATCTGAAATATCAGCGACGTAAATTGAACAAATGTGATAGAATTACGCTGCATTCGTATATAAACGGTAATATAAAATGATCTAATCGGGTCTCTGTTTGCCTTATCCTAGAAGTTTAATAGGGCATTTCACTCGTCATTTCATGCGCTTTGAGATGCCTCTTAGCCCAATAAGCTATCTGAAATAGGAGCGACGTAAATTGAAGAAATGTGATAGAATTTTGCTGAATTCCTAAATTGACCATAATATAAAATGATCTAATCGGGTCTCTGTTCGCCCTACCATAGAAGTTTAATAGTGCATTTCACTCGCCATTTCATGCGCTTTGAGATGCCGCTTAGCCCAATACGCTATCTGAAATAGGAGCGACGTAAATAGAACAATTGTGATAGAATTTCGCTGGATTCTTATAATAACCAAAATATAAAATGATCTAATCGGGTCTCTAATAGCCCTATCATAGAAGTGTAATAGTGCATTTTACTCGCCATTCCACGCGCTTTAAGATGCCGCCTAGCCCAGTACGCTATCTGAAATAGGAGCGACGTACGTTGAACAAATGTGATAGAATTACGCTGAATTCTTATATTAACCGTAATATAAAATGATCGAATCGGGTCTCTGTTTGCCTTATCCTAGAAGTTTAATAGTGCATTTTACTCGCCATTTCATGCGCATTGAGATGCCGCTTTGCCCAATACGCTATCTGAAATATCAGCGACGTAAATTGAACAAATGTGATAGAATTACGCTGCATTCTTATATTAACCGTATTATAAAATGATCTAATCGGGTCTCTGTTTGCCTTACCCTAGAAGTTTAATAGTGCATTTTACTCGCCATTTCATGCGCTTTGAGATGACGCTTAGCCCAATATGCTATCGGAAATAGGAGCGACGTAAATTGAACAAATGTGATAGAATTTCGCTGAATTCTTTTATTAACCAAAATATAAAATGATCTAATCTGGTCTCTGATTGCCCTATCATAGAAGTTTATATAGTGCATTTTACTCACCATTCGTTCGCGCTTTAAAATGCCGCCTAGCCCAGTACGCATTCTGAAATAGGAACGACGTAAATTGAACAATTGTGACAGAATTTTGCTGAATTCTTAAATTAACCATAACATAAAATGATCTAATCGGGTCTCTGATTGCCCTATGATAGAAGTTTATATAGTGCATTTTACTGGACATTCCACGCGCTTTAAGATGCCGCCTAGCCCAGTACGCTATCTGAAATAGGAGCGACGTAAATTGAACAAATGTGATAGAATTTCGCTGAATTCTTATATTAACCTCTATGTAAAATGTTCTAATCGGATCTTTGTTCGCCGTACCCTAGAAGTTTAATAGTGCATTTTACTCGCCATTTCTTGCGCTTTGAGATGCCGCTTTGCCCAATAAGCTATCTGAAATAGGAGCGACGTAAATTGAAGAAATATGATAGAGTTTCGCTGAATTCTTAAATTAACCATAATATAAAATGATCTTATCGGGTCTCTGTTTGCCCTACCCTAGAAGTTTAATAGGGCATTCTACTCGCCATTTCGTGCGCTTTCTGATGCCGCTTAGCCCAATACGCTATCTGAAATATGAGCGACGTAAGTTGAACAAATGTGATGGAATTTCGCTGAATTCTTATATTAACCTCAATGTAAAATGTTCTAATCGGATCTTTGTTCGCCGTACCCTAGAAGTTTAATAGTGCATTTTACTCGCCATTTCTTGCGCTTTGAGATGCCGCTTTGCCCAATAAGCTATCTGAAATAGGAGCGACGTAAATTGAACAAATGTGAGAGAATTTCGCTGAATTCTTATATTAACCTTAATGTAAAATGTTCTAATCGGGTCTCTGTTCGCCCTACCCTTGAAGATTAATAGTGCATTTCACTCGTCATTTCATGCGCTTTGAGATGCCGCTTAGCCCAATACGCTATCTGAAATAGGAGCGACGTAAGTTGAACAAATGTGATAGAATTTCGCTGAATTCTTATATTAACCAAAATATAAAATGATCTAATCGGGTCTCTGATAGCCCTACCATAGAAGATTAATAGTGCATTTTACTCGCCATTCCACGCGCTTTAAGATGCCGCCTAGCCCAGTACGCTATCTGAAATAGGAGAGACGTAAGTTGAACAAATGTGATAGAATTACGCTGAATTCTTATATTAACCGTAATATAAAATGATCTAATCGGGTCTCTGTTTGCCTTACCCTAGAAGTTTAATAGTGCATTTTACTCGCCATTTCATGCGCTTTGAGATGCCGCTTAGCCCAATACGCTATCGGAAATAGGAGCGACGTAAATTGAACAAATGTGATAGAATTTCGCTGAATTCTTTTATTAACCAAAATGTAAAATGATCTAATCGGGTCTCTGTTCGCCCTAGCCTAGAAGTTTAATAGTGCATTTTAGTCACCATTCCACGCGCTTTAAGATGCCGCCTAGCCAAGTACGCTACCTGAAATAGGAGCGACGTAAGTTGAACAAATGTGATAGAATTACGCCGCATTCTTATATTAACCGTAATATAAAATGTTCTAATCTGGTCTCTGTTTGCCTTATCCTAGAAGTTTAATAGTGCATTATACTCGCCATTTCATGCGCTTCGAGATGCCGCTTAGCCCAATACGCCATCTGAAATATGAGCGACGTAAATTGAACAAATGTGATAGAATATCGCTGAATTCTTATATAAATCTTAATGAAAAATGATCTAATCGGGTCTCTGTTCGCCCTACCCTAGAAGCTTAATAGTGCATTTCACTCGTCATTCCATGCGCTTTCAGATGCCGCTTAGCCCAATAAGCTATCTGAAATAGGAGCGACGTAAATTGAAGAAATGTGATAGAATTTCGCTGAATTCTTACATTAATCTTAATGAAAAATGATCTAATCGGGTCTCTGTTCGCCCTACCCTAGAAGTTTAATAGTGCATTTTACTCGCCATTCCACGCGCTTTAAGGTGCCGCTTAGCCCAATACGCTACCTGAAATAGGAGCGACGTAAATTGAACAAATGTGATAGAATTTCCCTGAATTCTTATATTAACGATAATGTAAAAAGATCTAATCGGTTCTCTGTTCGCCCTAGCCTAGATGTTTAATAGTGCATTTTATTCGACATTTAATGCGCCTTGAGATGCCGCTTAGCCCAATACGCTATCTGAAATAGGAGCGACGTAAATTGAACAAATGTGATAGAATTTCCCTGAATTCTTATATTAACCATAATGTAAAAAGATCTAATCGGGTCTCTGTTCGCCCTAGCCTAGAAGTTTAATAGTGCATTTTATTCGACATTTAATGCGCTTTGAGATGCCGCTTAGCACAATACGCTATCTGAAATATGAGCGACGTAAATTGAACAAATGTGATAGAATTTTGCTGAATTCTTAAATTAACCATAATATGAAATGATCTGATCGGGTCTCTGTTTGCCCTACCCTAGAAGTTTAATAGTGCATTTTACACGCCATTTCATGCGCTTTGAGATGCCGCTTAGATCAATACGCTATCTGAAATAGGAGCGACGTAAATTGAACAAATGTGTTAGAATTTTGCTGAATTCTTAAATTAACCATAATATAAAATGATCTAATCGGGTCTCTGTTTGCCTTATCCTAGAAGTTTAATAGTGCATTTTACTCGCCACTTCATGCGCTTTGAGATGCCGCTTAGCCCAATACGCTATCTAAAATAGGAGCGACGTAAATTGAACAAATGTGATAGAATGTTGCAGAATTCTTAAATTAACCATAATATAAAATGAACTAATCGGGTCTCTGTTTGCCCTACCCTAGAAGTTTAATAGTGCATTTCACTCGTCATTTCATGCGCTTTGAGATGCCGCTAAGCCCAATAAGCTATCTGAAATAGGAGCGACGTAAATTGAACAAATGTGATAGAATTTTGCAGAATTCTTAAATTAACCATAATATAAAATGATCTAATCGGGTCTCTGTTCGCCCTACCCTAGAAGTTTAATAGTGCATTTTACTCGCCATTCCACGCGCTTTAAGGTGCCGCTTAGCCCAATACGCTATCTGAAATAGGAGCGACGTAAATTGAAGAAATGTGGTAGAATTTCTCTGAATTCTTATATTAACCTTAATGTAAAATGATCTAATCGGGTCTCTGTTCGCCCCACCATAGAAGTCTAATAGTGCATTACACTCGTCATTTCATGCGCTTTGAGATGCCGCTTTGCCCAATAGGCTATCTGAAATAGGAGCGACGTAAATTGAACAAATGTGATAGAATTTCGCTGAATTCTTGTATTAAACAAAATATAAAATGACCTAGTCGGGGCTCTGTTTGCCCTATCATAGAAGTTTAATAGTGCATTTCACTCGTCATTTCATGCGCTTTGAGATGCCGCTTAGCCCAATAAGCTATCTGAAATAGGAGCGACGTAAATTGAACAAATGTGATAGAATTTCACTGAATTCTTATATTAACCTTAATGTAAAATGATCTAATCGGGTCTCTGTTTGCCCTGCCCTAGAAGTTTAATAGTGCATTTCACTCATGATTTCATGCGCTTTGAGATTCCGCTTAGCCCAATAAGCTATCTGAAATAGGAGCGACGTAAATTGAACAAATGTGATAGAATTTCGCTGAATTCTTGTATTAAGCAAAATATAAAATGATCTAATCGGGTCTCTGATTGCCCTATCAGAGAAGTTTAATAGTGCATTTCAATCGCCATTCCACGCGCTTTAAGATGCCGCTTAGTCCAATACGCTATCTGAAATAGGAGCGACATAAATTGAACAAATGTGATAGAATTTCCCTGAAATCTTATATGAAACAAAATATAAAATGATCTAATCCGGTCTCTGATTGCCCTATCATAGCAGTTTAGTAGTGCATTTTACTCGCCATTCCACGCGCTTTAAGATGCCGCCTAGCCCAGTACGCTATCTGAAATAGGAGCGACGTAAGTTGAACAAATGTGATAGAATTACGCTGAATTCTTATATTATCCATAATATAAAATGATCTAATCGGGTCTCTGTTTGCCCTACCGTGGAAATTTAATAGTGCATTTTACTCGCCATTTCATGCGCTTTGAGATGCCGCTGCTCCCAATACGCTATCTGAAATAGGAGCGACGTAAATTGAACAAATGTGATAGAACTTCGCTGAATTCTTATATTAACCAAAATATAAAATGATTTAATCGGGTCTCTGATTGCCCTATCATAGAAGTTTTATAGTTCATTTTACTCGCCATTCCACGCGCTTCACGATGCCGCCTAGCCTAGTACGGTATCTGAAATAGGAACGGCGTAAATTGAACAAATGTGATAGAATTTTGCTTAATTCTTAAATTAACCATAATATAAAATGATCTAATCGGGTCTCTGTTTGCCCTACCCTAGAAGTGTAATATTGCATTTTACTCGCCATACCATGCGCTTTGAGATGCCCCTTAGCCCAATACGCTATCTGAAATAGGAGCGACGTAAATTGAACAAATGTGATAGAATTTCGCTGAATTCTAAAATTAACCATAATATAAAATGATCTAATCGGGCCTCTGTATGCCCCACCCTAGAAGTGTAATAGTGCATTTTACTCGCCATTTCTTGCGCTTTGAGATGCCGCTTAGCCCAATACGCTGTCTGAAATATCAGCGACGTAAATTGAACAAATGTGATAGAATTACGCTGCATTCTTATATAAACGGTAATATAAAATGATCTAATCGGGTCTCTGTTCGCCTTATCCTAGAAGTTTAATAGGGCATTTCACTCGTCATTTCATGCGCTTTGAGATGCCTCTTAGCCCAATAAGCTATCTG
The DNA here is from genome assembly GCA_916610135.2 of Macropis europaea. NCBI lineage: Eukaryota > Metazoa > Arthropoda > Insecta > Hymenoptera > Melittidae > Macropis > Macropis europaea. The sequence goes on along the minus strand of CAKAJE020000148.1, from coordinate 4,963 downwards.
AAATAGGAGCGACGTAAATTGAACAAATGTGATAGAATTTCGCTGAATTCTTATATTAACCAAAATATAAAATGATCTAGTCGGGTCTCTGATTGCCCTATCATAGTAGTTTAATAGTGCATTTCACTCGTCATTTCATGCGCTTTAAGATGCCGCCTAGCCCAGTACGCTATCTGAAACAGGAGCGATGTAAATTGAACAAATGTGATAGAATTTCCCTGAATATTTATATTAACCTTAACGTAAAATGATCTAATCGGGTCTCTGCTCGCCCTACCCTAGAAGTTTAATAGTGCATTTCACTCGCCATTTCATAAGCTTTGAGATGCCGCTTAGCCCAATACGCTATCTGAAATATGAGCGACGTAAATTGAACAAATGTGATAGAATTTCGCTGAATTCTTAAATTAACTATAATATAAAATTATCTAATCGGATCTCTTATTGCCCTATCATAGAAGTTTAATAGTGCATTTCACTCGCCATTCCACGCGCTTTAAGGTGCCGCCTAGCCCAGTACGCTATCTGAAATAGGAGCGACGTAAGTTGAACAAATGTGATAGAATTACGCTGAATTCTTATATTAACCGTAATATCAAATGATCTAATCGGGTCTCTGTTAACCTTATCCTAGAAGTTTAATAGTGCATTTTACTCGCCATTTCATGCGCTTTGAGATGCCGCTTAGCCCAATACAGTATCTAAAATAGGAGCGACGTAAATTGAACAATTGTGATAGAATTTCGCTGAATTCTTATATTAACCAAAATATAAAATGATCTAGTCGGGTCTCTGATTGCCCTATCATAGTAGTTTAATAGTGCATTTCACTCGTCATTTCATGCGCTTTAAGATGCCGCCTAGCCCAGTACGCTATCTGAAATAGGAGCGACGTAAATTGAACAAATGTGATAGAATTTCGCTGAATTCTTATATTAACCTCAATGTAAAATGATCTAATCGGATCTTTGTTCGCCGTACCCTAGAAGTTTAATAGTGCATTTTACTCGCCATTTCTTGCGCTTTGAGATGCCGCTTTGCCCAATAAGCTATCTGAAATAGGAGCGACGTAAATTGAACAAATGTGAGAGAATTTCGCTGAATTCTTATATTAACCTTAATGTAAAATGTTCTAATCGGGTCTCTGTTCGCCCTACCCTTGAAGATTAATAGTGCATTTCACTCGTCATTTCATGCGCTTTGAGATGCCGCTTAGCCCAATACGCTATCTGAAATAGGAGCGACGTAAGTTGAACAAATGTGATAGAATTTCGCTGAATTCTTATATTAACCAAAATATAAAATGATCTAATCGGGTCTCTGATAGCCCTACCATAGAAGATTAATAGTGCATTTTACTGGCCATTCCACGCGCTTTAAGATGCCCCCTAGCCCAGTACGCTATCTGAAATAGGAGCGACGTAAATTGAACAAATGTGATAGAATTACGCTGCATTCTTATATAAACGGTAATATAAAATGTTCTAATCTGGTCTCTGTTTGCCTTATCCTAGAAGTTTAATAGTGCATTTCACTCGTCATTTCATGCGCTTTAAGATGCCGCCTAGCCCAGTACGCTATCTGAAACAGGAGCGATGTAAATTGAACAAATGTGATAGAATTTCCATGAATACTTATATTAACCTTAACGTAAAATGATCTAATCGGGTCTCTGCTCGCCCTACCCTAGAAGTTTAATAGTGCATTTCACTCGCCATTTCATGAGCTTTGAGATGCCGCTTAGCCCAATACGATATCTGAAATATGAGCGACGTAAATTGAACAAATGTGATAGAATTTCGCTGAATTCTTAAATTAACTATAATATAAAATTATCTAATCGGATCTCTTATTGCCCTATCATAGAAGTTTAATAGTGCATTTTACTCGCCATTCCACGCGCTTTAAGGTGCCGCCTAGCCCAGTACGCTATCTGAAATAGGAGCGACGTAAGTTGAACAAATGTGATAGAATTACGCTGAATTCTTATATTAACCGTAATATCAAATGATCTAATCGGGTCTCTGTTTGCCTTATCCTAGAAGTTTAATAGTGCATTTTACTCGCCATTTCATGCGCTTTGAGATGCCGCTTAGCCCAATACACTATCTAAAATAGGAGCGACGTAAATTGAACAATTGTGATAGAATTTCGCTGAATTCTTATATTAACCAAAATATAAAATGATCTAGTCGGGTCTCTGATTGCCCTATCATAGTAGTTTAATAGTGCATTTCACTCGTCATTTCATGCGCTTTAAGATGCCTCCTAGCCCAGTACGCTATCTGAAATAGGAGCGACGTAAATTGAACAAATGTGATAGAATTTCGCTGAATTCTTATATTAACCTCAATGTAAAATGTTCTAATCGGATCTTTGTTCGCCGTACCCTAGAAGTTTAATAGTGCATTTTACTCGCCATTTCTTGCGCTTTGAGATGCCGCTTTGCCCAATACGCTATCTGAAATACGAGCGACGTAAATTGAACAAATGTGATAGAATTTCCCTGAAATCTTATATTAAACAAAATATAAAATGATCTAATGGGGTCTCTGATTGCCCTATCATAGCAGTTTAGTAGGGCATTTTACTCGCCCTTCCACGCGCTTTAAGATGCCGCCTAGTCCAGTACGCTATCTGAAATAGGAGCGACGTAAATTGAACAATTGTGGTAGAATTACGCTGCATTCTTATATTAACCGTAATATAAAATGATCTAATCGGGTCTCTGTTTCCCGAACCCTAGAAGTTTAATAGTGCATTTTACTCGCCACTTCATGCGCTTTGAGATGCCGCTTAGCCCAATACACTATCTGAAATAGGAGCGACGTAAATTGAACGAATGTAAGAATCTCGCTGAATTCTTAAATTAACCATAATATAAAATGATCTAATCGGGTCTCTGTATGCCATACCCAAGAAGTGTAATAGTGCATTTTACTCGCCATTTCTTGCGCTTTGAGATGCCGCTTAGCCCAATACGCTATTTGAAATATCAACGACGCAAATTGAACAAATGTGATAGAATTTCGCTGAATTCTTATATTAACCTTAATGTAAAATGATCTAATCGGGTCTCTGTTCGCCCTACCCTAGAAGTTTAATAGTGCATTTCACTCGTAATTGCATGCGCTTTGAGATGCCGCATAGCCCAATTAGCTATCTGAAATAGGAGCGACGTAAATTGAACAAATGTGATAGAATTTCGCTGAATTCTTGTATTAACCAAAATATAAAATGATCTAATCGGGTCTCTGATTGCCTTATCATAGAAGTTTAATAGTGCATTTTACTCGCCATTCCACGCGCTTTAATATGCCGCCTTGTCCAGTACGCTATCTGAAATAGGAGCGACGTAAATTGAACAAATGTGGTAGAATTACGCTGCATTCTTATATTAACCGTAACATAAAATGATCAAATCGGGTCTCTGTTTGCCTTACCCTAGAAGTATAATAGTGCATTTGACTCAGCACTTCATGCGCTTTGAGATGCCGCTTAGCCCAATACGCTATCTGAAATAGGAGTGACGTCAAATTGAACAAATGTGATAGAATTTCGCTGAATTCTTATATTAACAATTGATGTTAAATGATCTAATCGGGTCTCTGTTCGCCATACCCTAGAAGTTTAGTTGTGCATTACACTCGTAATTTCATGCGCTTTGAGATGCCGCTTAGCCCAATTAGCTATCTGAAATAGGAGCGACGTAAATTGAACAATGTGATAGAATTTCGCTGAATTCTTGTATTAACCAAAATATAAAATGATCTAATCGGGTCTCTGATTGCCCTATCATAGAAGTTTTAGTAGTGCATTTTACTCGCCATTCCACGCACTCTTAAAGATGCCGCCTAGCCCTGCACGCTATCTGAAATAGGGAACGACGTAAATTGAGCAAATGTGATAGAATTTTGCTGAATTCTTAAATTAACCATAATATAAAATGATCTAATCTGGTCTCTGTTTGCCCTACCCTAGAAGTTTAATAGTGCATTTTACTCGCCATTCCACGCGCTTTAAGATGCCGCCTAGCCCAGTACGCTATCTGAAATAGGAACGACGTAAATTTGTACAAATGTGATAGAATTTTGCAGAATTCTTAAATTAACCATAATATAAAATGATCTAATCGGGTCTCTGTTTGCCCTACCCTAGAAGTTTAACAGTGCGTTTTACTCGCCATTTCATGCGCTTTGAGATGCCGCTTAGCCCAATACGCTATCTGAAATAGGAGCGACGTAAGTTGAACAAAGGTGATAGAATTACGCTGCATTCTTATATTAACCGTAATATAAAATGATCTAATCGGGTCTCTGTTTGCCTTATCCTAGAAGTTTAATAGTGCATTATACTCGCCATTTCATGCGCTTTGAGATGCCGCTTAGCCCAGTACGCTATCTGAAATAGGAGCGACGTCAATTGAACAAATGTGATCGAATTTCGCTGAATTCTTAAATTAACCATAATATAAAATGATCTAATCCGGTCCTCTGTTTGCCCTACCCTAGAAGTTTAATAGTGCATTTTGCTCGCCTTTTCATGCGCTTTGAGATGCCGCTTAGCCCAATAGGCTATCTGAAAGAGGAGCGACGTACATTGTACAAATGTGATCGAATTTCGCTGAATTCTTAAATTAACCATAACATAAAATGATCTAATCGGGTCTCTGTTTGCCCTACCCTAGAAGTTTAATAGTGCATTTTACTCGCCATTCCACGCGCTTTAAGATGCCGCCTAGCCCAGTACGCTACCTTAAATAGGAGCGATGTAAGTTGAACAAATGTGATAGAATTACGCTGAATTCTTATATTAACCGTAATATAAAATGATCTAATCGGTTCTCTGTTTGCCTTATCCTAGAAGTTTAATAGTGCATTTTACTCGGCATGTCATGCGCTTTGAGATGCCGCTTAGCCTAATACGCTATCTGAAATAGGAACGACGTAATTGAACAAATGGG